>JAHZNF010003742.1:0-28621 GCA_027744215.1 Troglopedetes dispersus | reverse complement strand
TAGAGTTCGAGTGTACCCATTACAATGCCGAATAAAATTGCGATGTTGTCTTTCCAAAAAAAAAACTTTCAATGGGATGGGGTGTATCTAGAATTTGTTGTCACAATAATAATTGTCTGGTTTCTCAATGAATTGCTATAGCTATTTTATATTAATATCCATGCACGGAAGCTACCGAGACCCTGGAAAATCCATACACATGAGTTGTGTGTGTGTGCTTCACAATGTTATGATTCACCTGATTATTATTTGCATGCATAATATATATCAATTCTAATTCAACTACGCCAAAATCAATGCATCCTCATTGCAATTCAGTTGGTATCCACCTTAACAATGTTATACGTGCAAAATGTGCTTCATCAAAACTCATCGTCAGTCAGATTTTGAGTCTGAATGAGTCTGAGTACATTAATGAGAATTTCTGCAAGGGAAAATTTCGTAGAGTATGACTGAGAAAGGCACTGATAAATTCAACATTCAGTGAATGTTAGCACCATGTGGCCAGAGAGAGCTGAATATATGGCGAAATAAGCGGGATGCAAAATGCAAATTATTATCGTGTTTCCATCATAATGGTGAACCATTCTTATGAATTTTCTACATTATAATGGGGAACATTAGTGTAAGGAGCACGTTGAAATGGGCTTAATTAATATTCATATAACCGAACTGAGCTGATTTAATATTACAGTTGCAGCATTAATTAATGATAACTGCTATACATAAGATCAGCCTCAGCAGCGAGATAAGCGAGGAGACGCGACGCTTCCCACTCGACCGCTACTTAAGCATTGCTTTAGTTTCTAGATACCTCCTACTGGCCGTACATAGACAGCTTAAATTGAAGTTTCAGTATCATTCAACTCCATTAAAATAACTGTCTATTCGATTCTGGGTTAAAATGAGCTACATAAGTTACGCAGACAGAGCTAACCAAGATAGTGTATCTTTCAATATATGAACATATATACATATGCCTCCAAAATGTGTGCAATGATTTGAAGAAACAATGGAATTATTTACCAAGAACCAAATGAAACTTTGCAAAAAATAAAACCCAACTTATTCCCCTGACCATGATAGACGTGGGCGTCTACCCCTCTCTGGTATACAACTTCTTCACGATACAAAAGTATCCATTATTGCGACTTTATCATCAGCGATGTTGTAGTTATATAGTTTATATTATGACCCATTTTCCCTCCCAAATTGCGTCTTCACTTTCAAGATATCGGGGAAGGAAGAGGAAGAGTTGCAACGGCTTCGGAAATTGAATACTTCTGTTGAGTATACTCCTGCAGTACAAACTGAAGATGTTACCATGCAAGGACTGCAGTCTTAAGATCACTGAAGAGTCGTTAGCACAATGAATTATGAATCTTGCTGTCCAGCTTTTTACAACAATACATATTACAATATTACAAACACTCGAAATATCGAACATAGGCCCAACTAGGGGGGTTCTATTTGGTTTATATATTCATTATATGAAATATTATTTCATATGTGCATTACATCTCCCATTGAAATATAAGAAATAGATTCGCAATGACTTGCCTACCCGAATTCACACTTGGAGATATCAATACATTAGCACTGAGTTAGCATTCGTGTACGTTCATTAAAACTTGGCTTCTTACTTTATTCCAAAGAAAATGACATATATGTAAGTGCGTCGTCTGATGAGATGAAAATTCATCCAAAAAAAATTTTAATGCAGCGAGTATTTTACTTTATTTCAACTTTCCCCTGTCAGGCTTCCGCCTGACGTTGATGCGTCAGGAAGGAAGAAGATTAAAAATAGCTTTTAACGAAAAGGAAGCGCGTGGAAAATTTTCAAGAAAGTTTCTAAAAGGCGCAGTCATTCCTATTAGAAATGTACATGGAGGATTACTGTAATGAACCGCAAAGAAACAAAAGTTTTTCCATCAGTTTTGGAAGCATGAACCTCATTTTCCGTATCACATCAAAATCTTTGTAAAAGTCCCCATGAGGTTACAATACTCTCATGATCATAATAACATGATGATGTTGCCAGAGTCCTTTTGGCAAGATTGAACTCTCTTCGGAGATAATAATGCCCTTTCCTTCAAATTACTTTGTGCCTTGTGCCTTTCATTTCGAGTGCTTCGGAATTGCCTTCCTGTATCTGCAGAACAAGGGCAACATGAAAATGCTAAAAGAAATGGTGAAAATATTATTAACAAAGGTAACTACTCTTCCAGTTCGTTTTATGTCTCAACTTGAGAAATGGTGGAGCCCTGGAAAATCCAATTTTTCCTTCAAATTACAGCTGGTCACCTTCGCACACATTGGTTCAATTGTCATCGTTTTGATGTCTGTCAGAAGAAATAGAAAATAGAACAACAGCCATTCTTTTCTCTGAAAATGTTTTAATTTTATCTCCATCACTTGCCTCCCAAAATACCGCTTCAAGATTTTCTTTGCTCAGCTTAAATTTTCCAATTTCGCTCGCTCGTGCCATAACAGAGACGCATAAATCGTTGGGACCAGTTTTTTCTCCACTTTTCTTTGTAATTTATCATTTGGTCAGTGGGAAAATTGCAAAGAGAATGCTAAGATTTGTCTCCCGAAGGTTTCTTAAATCTTCAGCCATTCTCTTATTTTCAACTTCCCTTTCATGAATACAGAGCAAGTGTTTTATGCCTATCGCCTGGTGGGATTTTATGATGTCTTTATTATGGACATTACATAATACATATTTTTCGAGGAGGATGACGTCTACCTCAATTGCGTACGTGCACTGTTCCTTTCTTCCTTGTGGGCGTAGCCTTGAGCTCCTTTGCAACCTATTTTCCATTCTCGCCGAAAAGGGTTCTAGTTTTAGAGGCATGAAACGCACGTAGAGCATCATGCGGATTTACGTTGGATGTGTCGCAATTGCTACGATACGACCTCCTTTAATGTCTTTTTAAAACGTACGCATGAGTTCAAAATTACCTTGGTGTATATGGAGAATACCCAACACTAACTTTATTGCTCATAATGCCTACTCTTGTGATATTGTGTCCAAGACTAGAGAGAAGCGCTGTTGTTTGTTTCGTACGGCCATTTCAAAAAGGTAAAAACGTCCAAAGGATTCAACTTCCAAAGGGAAACAATGCACACAATGACAATTGCGGCCATCACATCAGCCTACCTTAGAACACAAAAGTGTAGGATAAAGAAATAACATAACCCTTCAGAAACCTGGATAGAGCAATAGATTATTTACTTTCTTTGCAGAAACTTTTCCACTGTTTCAGAAAGCTTTTTGAATACTGTCCTGCACTCTTCTCCCTTGTATTTGTTTGAAACATAAATACGGTCATGTAGTATTTAATTTCATCCGTACGTAACACTATTGCGGAGGTATCGGCGGAATGGAGAGCTTAAACGTTGAATGAACTCAGTAACTATACAAAAACTTGACGCACATATTCTGATTTGCAAAATTACTACCCACATTATACCAACTGGAAGTTGAGAGAAGCAACGAAAGTTGCATTGTTTCCCTCAGGTAAAATTGACTGATGAGTTGAAATAAAGTAGAGCATCTGACCACCAACTTTTCCCCTTTATAACCTTTACTCTGCGCAATCTCAACCTTCTCCCTCCTCCTGAAGTACACTCTGGGGGTCTCCTCACTTCAAGTTGACTTTCGAGTTCTTGAGTCGACAGTACACCAGCCAGCACCTAAAGCGCAAGTTATCTCATGAATAAGAACGAGCCAAGACATTCTTTACTTTACTTATCCCTTTTTGTAGCTTCACTTGTCTGAGTTGTCTGTCTACATATATTGATACAAAAAATTAAGTCTCGCTGACCGGTTGAAAATTGGTCATGTTTTTCACCAATGTGAGATACTTTCTTCTTTGTCCTTTGGGGTGAAGAAGAAAACGCGAAGTGAAGTTTCACCACCAAAAGAATTTTCTTTTTGCTTGGAGAGCATTACTGTTGCTACTATTTATACCTTTGTGTGAAGTTCACGGAGCTCACCGCTGAGACTGTTGTGGTGATGTGGATACTAGTGGACTTCCTTAATACTGTGCTTTCACCAGTAGGTTTGTTTATTTTTATTTTTATTTCATTTATGGATTAAATTACCACGTCGGTCACTCCAAAACAGCACCAAGGTGGTATCATATGTGTGTGCTTCAAGAATTCCATTGGGACAAGAAAGTAACTTCAATCAAAATGAATCAGCGCGACATATTTAAAGAATGAATCTTATTTTTTATTGTATGATAAAATAACTTTAAAAAATCAGGCCGGAAAGTCGAAAGGGAAATCCTATTCCAATTTTCACTCAAGAAAGGAAGGCGAAGCTATTGTACATTCAGTAAGAACATGTTTACATTCATGTTTTCCAATACAATGTAATACTAGAAGAAACTTCAAGTTATTTGAGATTCTGCACACATCAACTACCCAGATTAAATACAATGTACATAATATACCGTTTACTTATGCTCTGGTTCTATTGTGCTTGTACTTTGTGCAGTGTATGTGGTACTAAGCAAACAGAAAAAAACTTTTGGTCTTCCAGAAAGGAAGAAATTGAACGAGCGCAGAGGAGGAGATGCGACGAGCCTGAATGCACCCTTTTCTAAATAAAATGTATCCATATTGCGGTATTCAACATCCCCCTTCATGCAAATGGATCTGCTAATTTAAATGTGAAAAGGGAAGGGTAACGTGAAACTTTTGTAATAGTTTGTTTACTACTCCAAAATCCTTACATTTCTTCGGTGCAGATCTGAATTTGTTATCTAAATCTGAATTTGTAATCGCGCATCATCATCGCATCGCTTTAACAGTTTAACTTATAAAAACCTCTAACTTTATTTTTGCTACTTTTTTAGTTGTTCATCCGTACCTTTTTGTAGTACAGATGAAAATATTTTAAACAAAAATTCACGGGAACAGGAACTCAGTTGGTAGTAGTGGCTAGTCAGCCAGAGTTTTTTATGCACCATGGACCCACACACAACAATCTCATCCATTATGCAATGATGTAGACCAGCAGAGAGAGAAAATGATAAACGACAACGTGTGCAGTCAACCAGAAGCAGCAATTCCACAGTGATTTTCTGTATTGTGTTCACAACAATATATTGAAAATTATACTTTTTTGGGTACTGCATCATCATCGATGAATTTCTCTCCCGAGAATGCGGACGTGCCCTACAATGATTTTACCACTTTAACCGGTATTCTCCGGTAGCGCCGCGCTGAGAAAGGAAGCTGCTTTGATTGTTTGGATGTTTTTTTGCTACTGAGAGATAGGTCGGAGAAAACCAGCTATTTTATTGGCTGTGATGCGAATTGAACCTTTTATTCGCACAACTCAATTTTACTTTTCAGTAATATTGCACGCATTCCAATGTGCTGCTGTTTATTTATTTATTTATTCCGTCTTGTCCTAAAAAAAGAGGCCAGCTTGATGCGAGATGATGATAGGCATATGAATTCAATGTGAGCCATACTGTATTGTATTTGCATAAGTCATATATTACAATGATCAATAGGCTCTAGGAGAGTACTTAGAAAAATGTCAGCAGCCAAAAATGGAGGTCTTGATCCAAAAATGGAAATCTGATTTATTATCGAGCCGTATGAGCTCATGATGGTGGGGAAAATAAGTATCTACATAACTCAAGGAAGTGGAATTCTTAATATAAACGCGAAAAGTAAATAAATAATGACAAACTTTTGTGCACATTGAGCGTAGACTACTGTATTGAATTGCAAATCCGGTGTGCCTGATTGATGAACAAAAATAAACTTGTCTTGTAATTCGAGACTATGTGGCTACTCCAGCATTTTTTTTGCAAATACGATGCCAAAGTCCGTGAAGAAGGTAGCTAAGAAGCAATATATTATGCTTGTATGAGTGCCTAATAAGTATTTAATGTACTCCTTTTGCTAGTCATCACTCCCACGGGTCAAAATATTGTCAGATGAAGTGAGTTGAAGGCAGCTTTTGGCACTGTAGAAGCTGCTACACTAATGATATAGTATGTGTTGGGTGACTGTGCGCAAATTTTAATTGACTACCGCAGCCATTTTCTCGCCAGCTTTTTTTAGACAATAATACTATAGCTTTTTTTAGGAGATGATGAACTTACTCCATTCTATTTTACTCATACACTCGCGTAAATGAGATTCTGACTTTTAGTAATCTCATTTTCAGACTGTCACGAGTAATCATTTCCCGACTTGCTTTCGTCGCACTTGACACACTGCCGAAATAACTGGCACGAGTTGGATGGATGTCTTCCAGGCACGGCGGATATGTAATGCGGATTCACGTTCAAATACTACGCATATCATGGATTTACTTTAGGGAATTAGATTTTCAGTCTCCTCTCAGTCCAGGAAGGAAAGTGATATTAGGTAATGTGATGTGATGTGATGTGTTAAGCTGAAAATTGATGCTACGGAAAATTCAATTTCGTCTATTTCTATCAGGATCGTATTTACTAAGGGATAAAATACATATTGTATCAGGAAACGGACGACAATGAGGGTATAATAATATAGGTACTTTTATGTCGACATCCTGCCAAGAAGTGGAGGACATGGGCATGAACGTGTATTATTCTGGGCAGTAATCGGCAATGGAGAGCCACAATGCTTCACGTGAATGAAGGAAGGTTGGTTGGGTATATTGTACTTTGCTTGAATTTTCAGGAGCAAATTGCAAATTAACCGGAAACCCGTCAAAAGTAGCGCTGATTATTATTTTTTTATGAATTAAATGCATTTCTCGTAATTTGGAACGTTGACTTTGATTAGAAAAGCACTCATATAGTTCTCATTATGTTTCCGGTGAAAACCCACAAACTTTCCCTGACACACTCATTTTCTCAAGAATTTTGCAAAATTCCAGTTTATTCAGTTTTAAGCCAGATTAGAATACACAGTTGTACTCCTTTTTGTTGCAAAGCGGCACAGATTATGCTGGAACGAACGAGTAAATAAAATTTGCATGCATATTCGCTAGTTATGTTATGGTGGCCTGTCTGTGGTTTCGCAGTTGACGTTTGTGTGGGCCTTTCTTTCTCCCATGCTGTGGTTTATTAATCACGGTCGTACGGAACTCAAAGTAAGGATGGAGAGCTTGTACTTAGTTGTGTTCTTATTTCTATTACTCGGACTACTAAAAAGAAAAGGCGTGACACTCACATTCACCATACCGTCAGCGTCAGCTGCAAAAGTGTGTATTTACCACCAGCAGCCACGATGATCTATTACCCGAGGGCCTATTTCTTACCCAAGTTCGCCATTATCCCACAGAAAGCAATATAAAAAATTATAGAGAAAAAATGGAAACGAGAGAAAGAGAAAATGGATGAGCTTTTGGCTTTTTATGGGAGTACATTTTTCCTACACATTTGTGTCCACATGCTCTACATGTGTAGAAGAGTCACAAGTGAAAATAGAGTAAACTGAAAGGTACGGTTACTTTACTCTGTGAGCTCCTCTCTACTTGCTGCACTGCTGTTGCATTATCAACGATTAAACTGATGGAGAGAGTCAAGATGGAAAGAAAAGAGGGAAGGGCGAAGGGCGCTTTGTGCACGAAAAATTTATGTCGCTGTCCACACACACTTTATTCTCCAACATAATACGAAACACGAGGAAACAGAAACACTTCACATTGTACAAAGTACATATACTGAAACTACTTCGACAACACGTTGAGAGTTTGAAGCAGTGAGGAAGAGAGCGAGTGGTTTCAGTGCAACGCAAAGTATGCTTTTATTCAATGTTCATCTACCTACATTCTCTCAAATATTTTCTCGGATGTGCCTATATTTCCAAAAACTTGTATTTGTGGAAGCCCGTCCTTTTCTATGTGATTTTTTCCAGATAATAGCAGACTATATTTTTAGAGAAAAGGAAGCTATCTCCGGGGCACGTAGGAGGGGGAGTGCGTATGAAAAAATGTACGTACTCTATTTTTCGGATCTTCCCTGCGATACAATTCTTCATGACAAACTTTTGTTTCATTTTAAGCATATTCTTGGCGATGACGTTGCCACCGATTGGCGAAAGTAAAGTATAACGCAGACGTTTATTTTTGCAGCTGAATATGTGCATAAAATTGTAATGGTGAAAGGTACGACTTTCTCTTTTTCACATCGGGGACCCATACAATACCATGCTGCACCTATGCCATGACTGCACAAGCCAACATTCGAATATTGTTTCTTAAAAAAATAAAATAAAAAAAACAAAACATTTACACAGAGAAGTGAGTATGGAATGGAGTACCCAACCCATAAACTATTTGATACAACTGTTGGAAGTAAAAAGGCACGCTTTCACTCTCAATTTTTTTATTTAGTACATTTTTAATGTCTTGTAACAAGCCCTTTTTGTGACGGCAATGTATTCTGCTTGGGGTCATGAATACCTTTTGCGATGCCCCAAATTCTTCACTTTCTCTCCAAGTTGGAATATAGTAAATTTCTTGTTTTCAAAATTGGAACAGAAATAGGATTTAGCTTTAACACTCATGGTGAATCTTGGTGTGATTACTTAAAATGCATGTTTCCTTGTCCAATTAGTAATAACCAACAGGCAAAAGTGATGCATTTCAACTTTTCTACAATTCTTAATGGTCTGTGAGATATGCAAGATCTAAGCTCTAAATTGAGTGAAAGTCCAACGAGAATTTCTTAATACAATTGCGAGCTTTGGCACCTTGTAACAATGGGTTTGCTATTAGGTGCATGACCGCAGGGTCCTGTGTAGTTCAAATAAAACATAAATTTATGTGGCGCGTTTTTTGGAAGGGTTGCATGAAATCAAATTGTCTAATCGTTGTAACTGCAATCTGTCAGCAATGATTTATCGTTTTTCAGTCAGTCAAAATCTCATGGTATTCCAAACCTTCAACTGAGACAAATCAAAATAGGTATGCCAGGTTAGATAATGGTTAGGTTGGTTAAGTTTATTTTGCTATTCAGAGAACATGGCAAAAAAAGATGAAAAGCCCGTGATAGTCGTTCTTCAATTAATTTTAATGAGACTAATTTGCATTCTACACAAAGCCGACCATGTCATATTCTAACTACCTTAGTAAAAAGCAAATTCTCGTAATTTGCAGACAAGCACTTCATAAAATTCCAATTCATGTACAATGGGCTATTGTTCTTATTGACTATGACACCTTTACCTAGAAACAAATGCCTACCATGATTAAAATAAATGTCATCTGATGACCCAACCCAATAAATCATGGTTTTCGAGCGGAGTGTCAGGAAACAATAGCAAAGCAATCCGCTTAAGAGGAGGTGTTCTCATTGATATGAGTGGAGCGATGTCAAACAAAAAACAAATGGTATACTTTTCCAGGAAACCGTCATGTCGTGCTGTGTAATAAATTTGAAAGACAGATGAGATTTTGCTTTTAACTTTTTTATTCGTTTTCAGTTTTTAGTGGAGAAATCTCATTCACTACTAACTACTAAAAATGTATACATACAATCGACTTTTTTGTAGTAGTACTTCTCAGCTTCAAAAGAAATTGTGCGATTTTTTGTGATGGTGGATGTGATATGGCGTAACTCTTCTCTCACAGCCTTCCTTTCAATTGATAATATATTCCATCATATTATATGTTTATAATGTGTAGTTCTCTCTGCACAAGTTTGCATCGGCTGAATTTTTTCGATGGAGAAAGAACTTGGCAACCGTGGTTGGGTTGGGTTTGTCTACACGAAATAATTATCAACAGTTAAAAATTCATCATCACGAGTCCAGTGATTCCTCGCGGGTTTATTGCACCAGAAAAATAATTTGGAATTGTAATCAACTCGGTTGCAAGTGTAGATAAAATTGCGAACGTATAAAACCACTGACAGGTACAACCTTCAAACCTAAATTGAAAGTCATCTATTGCCTTTATGTCGACAAACTGTACACTTGAAACTCGAAAAGAGCGAGGATTGTGCTCTGGTGATAAATTTTCTTGCAATAGAGCGACAAGATTCCCCAATAAAAACAAACTAAAAAATTAGATTTCCTTCGCAGCTACGAAATTTAATCTAAAGAAAATACATCATGCGCTTTTTCCTATAAATAATGGAAAAGTTGAGTGCCTCCAGTGAACACTTTGTGGTTGTTGTAAGTCTACCCAGAACCTTCTACAGAAAATAGAAGTACAATAATATACCTCTTTTTGGCTTCAGAAGATTTTCTCCCTGCTGTGATCGCCTGACTGCGATCACTTCATTATTTTTTCACTATGATGTTAGCGTTCTTGCTTTATTTTCACATATCTGTTCATTAATTTGAGTTCAACACTTGTCAACAAGCAACCGTTGTGCAATCACGTTGACGTGCTCGTACGTAACAAGGAATTCTCGAGTGAAATAACAACAGTCAGTCAGATCCAATAACCCCAAATCGGCCAAAAAAATTATAATAAATGCCTTCGAACCTTGTTCATGTTAAGTAATGAAGGTGCATTATTATACAAAAAATGAAACCTTAACTTGGAGAAAAATTGGGTCTAAAATCCAAAAATGCCCCAAAGAAAGGAAATCACATAATATTAAACTTTTCAAGCCCAGTTCCGGTAATATTCTTCTTCATCCATCCAGAATGAATAATGAAAATTGTCTTCTCCCAAAGATTTTCCCAATTTACGTGTCTCACAGAATCCATTAGGGAATACAAAAATAATAACATGAAATTGCTTGTTCCTTGAGGGTATCATCGGGGAAGCAAGTGAAGGAAACCGTCATCTGGTTGGTTGTTGGTGACTTTTCTCAAAGTAATATACCAAAAAAATAATACAGCAAAACAAGAACGAGCCCATGCAGACCAAGAGCAGACAAAACACATTGCTGAACAATTTATACACGACAAGAACGAGGTCGTGATCTTGATCAGACCACACGCTAAGTACTGTGAGTTGGTGTACGAAGGCAAGGAGCAGAACAAGAGGAAAGAGTACCTTCGATAACAATCTCGCCGCCAGCTAAGTAGATTATTTTTTGGTACAGTTCGCACAGCGATGTAAGTTTTAAATAAAAAAAACTATGGGTCTCAGTCAGACAGAATGATAATGGTGAAGCATATTTTTTCAGATATTGCATTGATGATACGATGAAAAGACAACATTAGTTAGTTATGCCTTAATAATATTGGTAACGTGTGTGCATGATTGCGTGTAGCACAAGAGAGGAAAAACAACTGTGCACAGAAATGTGATCAAAAAATACTTCGTGGAAATAGCACAGCACGCTTTCACTAGGCAATTGTGGGTTGCCTACTTGCTATTTCTAACCTAAATATTACTTTCTCTCATGAGCTTACTCGTGCAGTCTACAAAAGATATATTTTCGGTATACAACATGTCTGGCTAACATAATATTACTCCAACGATATGGTGATGATATGATGATGGTGGTGATGATAAGAGATACAAAAAAATGCGAATAAAACAACATTCGTGCATCATAGAGACACAGTAGTGCACACACACACATCACAACTTCCACATGCCTGAGTGCGCTCCGAAACATATCGTTCTCTCAATATTGTTTTCTGTGCTTAAAAAATAGCACATTATGACTGTACCCCGGGACAAAAATATGAGAAAATACTGAAATATGGAGAATGTACACGACACGCATGCATGCATTCATGATTGCAAGCACAGGAGTCACTCGGTCTGATAGGGAATGAATGTTTTATGGAAGTCTACGTGTCTAAAAAAATCTCACTCCAGTTTTCTCTGATTGCTATTGAAGCACACAACCAGTACTTTCGGAACGAACAAGTTGGCCAGAAAATCAATCAGGCAGTAGCACACATTATTCAATTCCTGAAGGAGGTCAAAACTAGACAAGGTTGGAGGTTTTTTGTTCATGTTTTTATTGTTATTTTGCCACGGATATGTATAATTTGAACATGTAAGAAAAATGGGAGTTTTTTCACTTGAAAGAACAGATAACCCATCGAACCATTTGCAGAACCGTGCATGCTGTTAGCAATAATGACATTCTTTTCCGAACTGTTCCAATAGTAATCAACGAAGCCAACGTGACTTCCCCGACTACCTTACGAGGTTCTCAATTTGGTTAGTCCCCACCAGAGATATAAAGACCAAAAGGAAGCAGGGTGTCAAAAATCATCCTTGTGTCCTGGTAAATACCTATGCGTAATATTTTGTAATGTATGAGTCGTGAATACGTAAGGGAATGTAGTTTTGAGTAAAAATTTAATTCCCATTTTTAATAATTCACTCAATGTATACCGTTGGCACAGAATGTGCAATGTGTTTTGGTATCTGGATGCCTTTTTTCTAGCTTTCCGATAGAAACGATAAGATTAATGAGAAACTCAGGGAACTCCTTATTTGAGTACAACAGAAATATCAGGTGAAATTGCTTGTGATCAAAGCTTCATCTTGTCCATTTAAAAAATAAGGCAACACCCAAGTGAAAAATGATGCATACTCTGCTGGAATCCTCACAACTGATTTCTTTTAATTTGAGAGGGAAGTAATGAGAGTACTGTGCCAGGGTCAAGTTTAAAAGAAATGAATCACTTTAGGGATAAAAAAGGTTAATGAAACTAGGAAAAAGTTTCTTTTGTTCCAAAATGTGCCGCAGTAGCAACAATCAAATACTGTAGCCATGTACGCGTGTGTGGCAATTTGCTTGAAAATTCCACTGCTCAGCATTTTGCTACGAACAAAGAAAGTTAGTGTAATTAAGGATGGGTGTAGTACACACAAAATAATTAACAATAGAGACCGGCGAACAATATATTTTGATTATGTTGCATGACAGGAAACGTGATGAATGGAGTAGTTGGCGATGATGAATGATGTCTTCCATTTTCAGCTCATAAATTATTTTCTATGATTATTATCTTTGTGAACCGTATGATGTAAAAAAGAAACAAGAATATAAAACTCATAAAATACATTCTTATTATGTGATAATTTCAACTTCCGCTGAAAAAGACCCTATTAGGAACACTCGTATCCGAAGCATTAGATATATCCAGCAATGTATGTAGACGAAGAATGCTCCATGGATTTCAGAGTTTGGAATTAATTTGGGATTTTTGAGCAACTTCCAGCAATTTCCTGAGTAGAAACACGCGATTGATAGAGCTTTCTCCAAATTATTTCTGCTTATATTCTTCTTTTCAAAGCGTTTTCATATTTATGCACCTATACACCTTTGTTACATTATTTATAATAGCGCACGTGTAATAGGTTTGCTTATTTAGTTTTGGATAGCATAATAAATTTGACACAAAAAAGCAAGGCTTTAGTGTTTTTCTTTTTAATTTTGTATTGTGCTACAGTCGCTTTGAATGTGTATACCACGCTTAGTGAAATTGAGTCAAAGTCTTCTCGTTAGTTCGACTGTCTCATGATCGTCATGTTTCAAATTGTGTGTACTCTAGCCACTAGCACCTCTTTTTTACCACCTTATCCCTACGTCCGTGTTCTCCATCTTGTGTTTTTCTTTCTTTTCACCCGTTTTTTCTACGTGTAATGCATCTGGAGTGGAGAACATTTCCTAGACAGACAAGTAAAACTTGGGAAAAGTATACATACAAGCTCGCTTATTCATGATACAAAAGTAAAGGGAGGTTGTGCACTATTTTCGAACCATACTTGTTTTTCCCTCTCTCAAAGTTACTCTAGTTTTTGTGGATCACTTCGGAGAGAATCCGCAATGCTGCTGTTAGTAGAGTGCAGCATAAAAGAGAATTTAGAAGATAGTTCTCTTATATGTAATGCGATGATATTCCATTTCAAAGGAACACACGCACACCACTCAGTTTAATGTAGGGAAAGATGATATTTTTTGGAAAAGTTCTGCAGCACTTCTGCAATAATATAAATATAACTGCAGAAACACCAGTTTTTGGAACACTCTGAGGGATACGAATCACAATCTAAATGATTTAAACCGTTTAACACAACCAACACACTTTGGGTTTCCTTTAAAAGACCACAACACTAGGAAAAAGTAGTATGCGGATAAGACTAGAAGACTAAAAACCTAAATATAAAATAATATACTATATTTGAACCACGTATATGCTTTCATGCGTTCATTTTACCCGTGTAATTTGATCTGGAAGTGGTAATGTCACTACAAATGTTTCTCTTTTTTTTGTATTTACTCGGAAAGAGGAGCAGGTTGTGCGACCGTGCTGTAGTATGATTTTAAAAAATACAATTACGACTAAGTATAGATTATATGGAAGTAGTAAAATTAGTATTAACATCAAATGACGAAAATGTCCTTGGATTTAACTGCGGCAAAGATTGTGGTCTAGCTAAATAAACAACACAAATAAAGAATTATTCTCAAATTACTTTTGTTGTCCTAAAATACTATATTTTTAATCAGGTCGGGTACTCATGCACTACTAATCCTGGATGTACGTCCTGAAATAAAGAATGCATAACACAACTTCAGCGATCTGCTGTAGTTTAAACATTTATTCATGAATTTACGCTGTTGTGCATAAGTACTATAAAATTAAAGTGTTAGTGTTTCCTCATAAATTTTAGTTTTTTTTTGTGGGAACTTGTTTTCAAGATATTTTATCGTCTAATAAATAACAAATGTGTTTTCCCATCAATTGAGCAGGAACCTAGCGAGACGCATCCGCATAATGGTCATAAAATGTTTGGTTGGGCTGAGTTTTTTTTATCTTAGCTTGTACTTGCTTTTCCAGGTTCATCAAAGTTTGGGTTTGCTTCTTGCACCCATGCTAATTTGTACGCGTACATAGCATGCACATCAGTAGAGTTACTTTATTTGACAAAGTGGAGGTAAGAGAGGAATGAAAAGAGTATAGAACGAGGCACGAGAGGAAGGGACAAGAGAAAGTGTTTGTTTTTACCAAATGAAATGTAAACACATGGATTTCATTGGTCGTGCTTTATATCCCATAAAAAGACAGGAAATCAAAAGGAACTGGTGGAGTGTATGGGGAACTGACTCTGTACAGAATATGAGAATGCATGAGTGAATGAATAGTTGGATGAATATCAGATTTAATACGATACACACGCACAACAATACACTTAAATCGGTCTCATGAACAAGCACAAAAGTTTGTTTATTAATGACAATATGTGGCAGGGCCTAGGGTACCTTCCTTCATAACGATAAAATAAGCTTCCTGGAGTCTCATAGAATACTCTATTGTTGTTCACATTTATTGTTATTCCTTTATGATAAGTATGTATGAAACGCACACTGCACTACTTTTCACGAAGAGCGAGCCAAAAGTACTACATATGCTATGTAGTACCTATGATTTCACTTTCGTTCAGCTGCAATCGCCAATTGCTATTACATATGATGATCATGAGCACGGCGATCATTATCTTTTTCCAGCTGAGTGGGCCACCTACGTACTTCCATTTCCCGGACATACATAACTTTTGTCCTATTGTGCAAGTTTTCTCCTCAAATTATTTAATTCAAAGGCCCTGCTCGCCTCTCCTTTTGAAATGGTATCAAAAGCGGATGGTACGCGAGTTAGTAAATGATGTGTTGGGTTGTTGTGTCGCATCGCGGGGTAGTTGGATGAGAAGAATATTTTCTGGGGGAAAGTTAACGAGATTATTTTTAGGTTAGTCACACATGCACTACCCCTTTGCCTTCATGGATATTGGAGATTATTCTGGATTACGTGGAAAATTTATTGCTTTATGTATACATCATTGTCTCCAAACTTTATACACGCACCAAAATGCTTCCTAAAATGGTGAAGTGAAAGCAGTTGAAATTTGGATTCTCAGCCTTGACAGAATAGGGCGTCTTTTCTTTTCATCCCTAAATATTTACATAGGCAGAGGGAAAATAAATTATGAATTTGCCAGAAAAAGTGAGTAGAAAGCGGGACAATTATCTAAAATTATCCCAAGTGAGCGTGGCAAGAGCGTGTTTTGTATTCATTCATTCATAATTTATACTCAGAAAATAGGAATGATAATAATGGGAAAAGGACCGTGGCATGTTCATTTTCATGAAAAAAAGTTGTGTGAAAAGCATGACAAAAAATTGTCCCGGAACAGCTAGATTTGAAGAATGCCGCTATATTATGCAATGCTCCTCGTTATAATTGTGTGGATTTTGTTGGAAAAGCTACAACAGCAATAATAGGAATAAAAGAAGACATTAGAGAATACAACATCGCGGTTAAGTAAAAATACGCTGGGCAGACACCAGCACATGGAAAGAGAAGGCTTAAAAGATACTCTGTGTCCCGCTTGGTTCATAACACGAATCCGAATCAGCTTTCGAAGTTTGGACTTGGTGGAGGTTAAAATACATGGTTATGTCATTTTGTTTTCATTAGTTTGTCAGGTCGGTCGGCAGAACCTGTCAAAGTAAATATTTGGCCTACGAAATGTGCAAAATCCCAACCCCTTTGTGAAACTCATGGCAAAAAGCGAACTTAAACATATGTAGAGCAGCAGGAGGATAAAGATGGATATAAGATTATCGATTTTTTGGAGGTGTTAAAGGTACTAATTCTTTGTAAAGCTTGACAAGCGTAATATTATAGGAAGTAGCAACAAGGTATCTACGGAATTGGGTCGCTTGAACAAATATGCATACACTAGTTATAGAATAAGGTATGTTTGAATTAGGTGTTTACTGCAACATTACCAAAATGAGGCAACCATGTCATTTCAAAATTGTCGCCTTTTAACAGTAAGCCTCTTTTTGTGGAGAATTTTGGCACTTTTCAAAATCGAATCACTCAAACAACAAAATTTACAACAAAAGTGAGCCAACAACAAGATAAATCGGAAGTAATGTTAATATTTCTTCTGAAAAGCAGTAGGTTGCACGTGAAGAATGTGAAATTTAATAAGAGCTGGCTTTTTATGCGACCCTGACATTTTCTACCAGAACAATGGAACAATGCACTAGTGATTTGGGTAAAAGGCCGTTATCGTCTAAACGTTCTCATTCTTATGGTATACAAATAGATTCAACTTTATACGCGCTGGAAGCGCAGCTTAAATGCTATCAGAATGCATTGATCATAAAAATCAAGGAAAAGTAAGGCTATGGTGAGTTGCTATAATGGAGCAAAACGCCTACCAGAAAATGGCCAACTCTGATTGTTATTCTCTAGAGAAAATGGGAAATAATGAGGCTGCAAAAAAGGAAGTTCTCGTGGTATTAGCATATGAAATGGAGAAATGCAAAAAAAAACTTCCAGCTATTTTTGCATTGCATACGTTATAGCTTCGCTGGTTAGTTATTTTACAGTTTATGGCTTAAATGCTTTCACCACTTACTTTTACTCTTATTTCGCCAAACAACTATGCACGCATCATTTCTCTCCCTTTCTCCCATCATCATCACTAGACCACCTCGACCATACGAACTAAAATCATGGAAGCGAAAACGTACATACGCATTACTTTAAAAATAGGTCTCTGCAATGCAGCTGTATTTGATAGGGATTAAAATCTGTTCAATGATATGATGATGCCATAAAATACATGTTCTTGCATGGGCAATGTAGACAGCGGACATTTCAACTAATGTTCGTCTTTGTTCCTTTTTATGAACTTTTTGACTTTTCTGAATTATGAACTTGGATGTTTCCCTAAATCACAAAAGAGATACAATGGAATTTCTTTTGAAGGCTTAATATTGTAACACGTCGTATTAAATCACGTGTAATACACTTTTACTTCTTATAATCCAGAAATGATTATACATCATAATCCAGATGAAATTTGCAATCTTCTGGCTACAAATTACTTTTCCTCCTTCATTTAATTTTAACAAAAGGCGTTTTTCATTAATTCATGGATCTTTGTGAAATACCTCAATAATGTGGTACATCATTTCACATTTCACTATAGAATTTCCAACTTTGATTCTTGAAACAAATGCTTCCTAATTAAATACTAATGATGTGATAAAAGATTATGTGACTGCGAACAAAAGTTTGACTTGCTGAAACTGGAGAAGAACGCGATACACCTTCTTCAATACCAAAAACCTGAAAACGTTTACATTCTCTCTTTTTGCAGAAAGCCTCACTAATCTGATGAGAACTGTTCAGAAGGAAGTTTAGAACCAGCTGTCATTACGTCTCAAATGCGAGAGAGAACCTGTACACCTATAACACGTGCATTACTAGATTATTAGGACAACTGTATAAAAGTGGAACGCCGTGGAAAGTAACGAACGTGAGTTAATGCGAACACACTTTAAAGTATTCTGTAAAATGAAATTACTCCATTGAAACAACGGACCAAAGGAAAATCAGTCTGAACAACTTTCTCTTTGGCCTTCCCTCTACCAACAAAAATATTTTGTCCCGCACCAGAAAGGGCAAGTCATCAGCTAACTCCAGGAGAAACTACGAAACTTTAAAAATATACTTTTATCAGAATAACATTTTTCAGTTTGATACCCACTACTTCGCAGTCTTTGACGCTCTAGTTTTTACTAGAACTATAACAGTTGAGGACCCGGTGATCCTTTAAAAGTTTTGAGAAAAAAGTTTTTCCGCTTATGATTATTTTCATGATAGAAATAGTGGTGAGGAAGAGCAAAACTTTTTTTTACAAAAGCACTACCAGCAAAGATGCATGACACCCCAAGGAGTCCCCTAATAACGACAACGTCAACATCACCTTTACCGGTAACTATTTCTCTCAAGTCAGACGCAGTTGTCCTAAGCTTATGTTCATCTTTTTCCAACACCAGTAACAACATCAGAGATAACAATAACATTAGCAGCATCAATTCATCAAAATTTACGGTAAAGAATAAGAATAGAAGGAGCGGCGGTGGCAAGAAAATAATTTCCTCATCATTTCCCTACCTTGCAACGAATATTTCACTTTCACCGGTTGCACCTGATAGCAAAGTGAGCGATGATCACGCTGTTGATGATGATATTGACTTCCCACAAACTGCTTCCACTACTATTTCTACTACTACTGCCACTGCGGAGAGTGCTGGCGTCGAGAAAGACAGAGTCAACAACACCAATAGCAATAACATCATTATCGGCAGCAGATGCAGCAGCACAGAAAGTAGTGCAGACACTACCATCAACCGTTTAATATTCTCAAGATAGCAAACAACATGCATAATACATAATCTGCGTATAATATAAATGCTTATGAATGTAAAGAGAGAGAGTGTGTGTGTGCGCATACTGGCAACATTTGTATTCTAGAGGAAGGCAGAGGTGACGACGAAACCGGTTTCCCTTTCCTTCCTGGTTTAAGAAAAGAAAAAATCTCATAAATTGTGATAAAAGATAGGGAAAAGTTTTTGGGTGCTCTAGTTTCTAAACTGTGCTCGTTCATTTTTACCAAAGACGATGAACGCTCGTTCGATATTCTAACTGGCATGAACTCGGCGTCCTGTTTCTGCGGGGCAGTGTAATATATTATTATGTACTCCACACAATAGCTACTTTCAAAGCAAATTTTATGTGATCTTTCAAAAATACAGCAAGGTTCTTGCCTTACCTCCACAATTTTTATCTGCGGACATCAGAGAAGAAGAAAAAAAACTTTCTTTTTTGGAGAGAACTCAGGAACAAAGTAACAAAAGGTGAAAACTCGTGTGTGCAAGTCTACCTTAACATAACTCCTCCTCGCTTCGGACAAAACTTAAATAAAAATGAAGAATGTGAAACTAAGTTCCAGGTTCCAAAGCTTTTATTTAAATATTTTATACCTCCTTCCTCCATCCACACTGTAACGTAACTGTATTTTGTACACCACTCATCGTCATGAACTCTATACATCAACTACGTAATTTCGAAGATACGATAAACGAATTTACAAATGACCGTGCAACGCAAAAATATAGTACACATCCTACTAAACCAGCATAAATCACACACAGAGGATAAAATGCATTGTAACATTCAAGGTTCAATCTTATCTAATCTATAATATTATTTAGCAGAAAGTTATACTGACACTGGAGGAGTCTGCCTGCACAATGCAAAATTACGTCGGAGTTTTGACTTGAATGACGAAATATATCTGCTTCCTCGTTATTTATATTCACTAAAACTACGTTTTGACAATAGAAGTTGAGATACGAGCCACGAGAATTTTTTGAATTTCTACCTAGAAAAACTTCCCCAATACATAAGAATAGTTAAATGTATGAAAACCATGAAGTATATGGTTCTAGCTTAATAGGCACACATTTTTTTGTTAACAACACACATACTGGAGAATACATTTTTTATTTCTACGGATTATAATGTAATATACGAAATAGTAAAAAAATAATGTATAGGATATTATATCGCATATAAATATACAACTTACTACCACAAAGTTCCAATTACTACAACCAATATTATAAATCAAGCTCAGCTAAACGAAACGTCTCTAGTCACATCTAAACTTCCTTGCTTCTTTCCCTAAAGATACTACCGCCTTTGCCTGTGACGCAAGAATTTTGTAATAATAATACAACGAAATTGAGTCCATTCAAGGCTTATAAGAAGTATTACACAAATACCTGTAGGAAGATACCGATAGAAACTTTATCTGTAAGCACACTGATAATTAAGAAGTCAGTCTTTAAACCTTGCGAAGAAACGGAAGGAAGAAGGTAGACACCTTCCTCCTACAAGAAACCGCTCAGAGATGCATAAATCTGCAATCATTTCTGCTTTGAATGCAACGGCAGCGTCCAGGGGTACATATTGCGACTCGTTACAGTTTGACTTACAAAATCAAGGCAGAAACTACCTATTCAAGGTAATGATAAAAACCATCCCCATTTATTTGATCATTCAGACATGCCAATGCTTTCTGTCAAAACTTGTAACCAACCTGAAGTAGTGAATGTTTACTTGATGACCCTCAAATTCGTAAATATTTTTTACCCCACAATTTGGCTTTTTGAACTGGGCCTCTGCTACTACCGTTCCTTTATGTATCTAAAACTTGCTGTAATAAGAAACTGAAGCAGGTTACATTACATTAATGAATTTGAGGGGCATTAATTATAAGCCATTTCGGTGGTAAATTAATTTTGCTAACAACTACGTCAAATATTATGCGCACAATTTGACAAGATGAATATTTTGCAGAAAATATTTAACATGGTTGGGAACAAGCTCCTTCCAATTCTAGTCGCCGCCTGTGCCCTTTTACCAATCCTGGGACCGGTGGTAGCCGACGAAATGGTGTCGCTACCTCGGCATCCACCACTAAGGTAGGCAAAAATATAACGCAGCTAATATCCAGTTTCGCAATCAGTGGTAATCAAGACCGGAAAATTTTCGAGAAAATTAATCTCAGTACATAATAGTGATATCCCTTCTAAAAATAGGGTTTGAAATGATGAGTGATTTTAATTAACAAATGTTCATTTTCCTGTATCCCTTAGAATAAGTTCAGATTTGAGTGAGAAAGCCGCACTAGATCTCTTAATTAGTAAGGATAGGTACGATAAGCGATTACTTCCGCCAAGTAAAGGTAAGCGAAAAAAAGGAAAAGCCCACACTATAACAATTATAATTTGCAGAATGGACGGAAGTTGATTTTCTGGTTGAATATTGTATCATATTTCTTTGCCTCATTTTGCAGACGATCTGCCTGTGAACGTGAGTGTACTACTACTAACATTAGCATCCCCGGATGAGTCATCACTGGTAATAAATGATACGTTGTTTTCTATTAAAATCAAAATGAAAGGTTTACTTGCATTCATAATACGAGTATTGTGAAAGTTAAATTTCGCTAATGGATAGGATAAACTAATGTTGGTTCATTCTAAGTAATGGAGCTCTTGAGTATACTGAAAAAATGCTACCAATTTTCACTTTTTTCTAGAAATATGAGGTAGAATTTTTATTACACCTGGTGTGGATGGACAAAAGGTTGAAGCATGAAATATTCGACTCCGTGTCTGGAACTGCACCACCGTACATTGCCGATGTTCACGAGGCAATTCCTATGCGATATAATCCAAGGAGAAAGCCATATTTAGATGCTCTTCATCATTGGGGACGTGTTTGGGTTCCTGATGTTTACTTTGTCAAACATGGAGACTTTCGCTCGAATCTCGATCCCGTCAATGTGGCGCTGAGAATATTTCCAAATGGAACCGTGTATTTCACCACAAGGTAATCCTGCATTACTTATTCTTATCACAGAAGTACAACAGTGTGAAAAGCTAGGAAGGAAAGTAATAATAAATTTCGCTATTTGCATAAATACACATGTTTACTGTCGAATAAAGTGTGCTTTGTTCGTTCTTTATGTCTCATTTTTCTTTCCTTGTTATGCAGGCGCCATCTTATCCTCTCGTGTCAAGGGAATTTAGCCATTTTTCCTTTTGACGATCCTGTTTGCACCTTTTCTATCGAGAGCAGTAAGTACCACGATAATACCGACTTTGTATATATGAGCATTATGTACGTGGTAAACATTCGTGCAATGAGCATAAAAGCTCCATTGTGTTCTTCACACTTGTGTATTCATAACGCTGTGTATAACGGAAGCATTTAGTGCACGCAATACTTTACACGATCTTAGGAGTTTCTCTATGCGATTTCAGCTCTCTAATCCTTTGTACTCTACTTTCCATTTTCAGTATCTCATGAAAAAGATGCCTTGGAGTTTAGATGGCAAACGGATGCAGGTGTTCTGAGGAAGTCTCCAAATCTCACATTTCTCAATGCCTACTTGGCCCAGAATGAGACGAGTTACTGTGAATCTTCTCATTGGAGAGGTACGTACGTAATGCGACTCATGAAAAAGTATGAGACGAAAAAGCAGGAAATGTGCGAGGATTATTTAAATAAAATCCGCCATGAACTAGCTCAGCAGTGAACGCATGAATGTATGAATTTTACTCATCATTCTTACTTAACTGTGACTTTTCTATTTTTGCGCTAGTAAAAGGTCACCCTAATCGTCCATCAATATTATATTCTGTCTTCTTTTACCTAACTTTTGCAGGTGTCACAACCATGCTCAACTTTTTCACTACAAGGTATATTATTTCTACAGTTCCACCCTGACCCTATCTTATTTTATTCTTCTATTCTGTACCCACTGATCAACGGAGAAGTCACTTCATTTTTTAATTCTGTAAATTCTAGCAATACTTTCCGATCCACGCTGCCCGTGGTCTCCAATTTAACAGCGATGAACATATGGGATGGCTTCTCCATGTTCTTCATTTATGCCTCACTCCTAGAGTTTGTGTTCGTCAATTATATTGGGAGAAAGCGTCCCAGAAGACCTTACGAGCCCGGTGATCCTCGGTCATCGGCGCAGGTGTGTGCAACAACGCAGAAAGCTCTTATACATAGTTCTTTAATTTTTAAAACCGCGAATTATATTCTTCTATATTACCCCTTTGTGGATGTGTTTTATGGAATGTCGTGTTTTCACAGCTTTTCCCCAAGCTTTGGCAGTATATCCTTGAAATGATCGCTTTAAGGAAGTTTAATAGTGAAGTAATGTAGTCGCTGTGTGTGTTACAATTGTACATGACAGATGCAAATATGTATTTGTCACAATGAAGACTCTTCTAGTAATTTGCTGCCTACCTACTATCTCTGCTATGCTCTCTATATTTCTTTCATGATGATGAGGAAATTGTTGACGTGTTAACTTATTACTCAGATCAGAACTCCTTATTTGTGTGCTTTTGGAACTTTGTGATGCAAGGTGTCCTACAATCAATTTACACTTGCTTTCTTACGAAAACTAAAATATGTCTTGTGTGTGTCTTTAGAAAGGTTTGAAGAACGAGTCTAGCTTGTTTCCTGCTTGAGACTTTCATAATTGCACGATTAAATTTCACCACCGCAAAAGTGACTATTCCAGAGGGACTTATGACGAACTTTGAAGACTAATATCGTATAACAAGGAGTACATGGTTGCAATGTGTCTCCACAAAAAATTATTGTAATCCGTCCAGTGTGATAGTAGAAGGTTCTCTTCGTAGAGCCGAATCCAATAACTGCCACTTACTTAAAATATAACCTCTTCGCCAGTATCATTCCTCTTTAGTATTAGGTTGCATCTACCGCCCAATATCGATTATCATCATCATCTCATTCTCTTCATCAGACAATAATAATAAGACAGAATTGGAGAAAGAAACCTTTCATGATGCTTTTCCCTCTTTGTGCCCAAGAATTCTTCCCATCATACAAAAAGGTGAAGGGAAAAAAATAAGAGAGTGATAAAAAGGCAAGATGGATTGTGAAAGGCGGAAAGGGTTAGCCCCATTAGCAGGACTTCTCCAATTTCTTTTCTACTTTCTCCAATTTTTGCAATCAGGCTCAACCCCAGTCTTGTAAGGAGAGGCAGTCAGGTGTAAACCTTAAATGAAGTGAGTAGAATCTATAGATAACAACATACATATGTAGTATACTTGTGGACCTATTACTATAACCACTCATAGATCTCACAAAAAATCTTAGATTTTTCCCATAAGCCAATGAAGAAAAAGGAAAAGGTTTTCTGATCTCCTGTTTCCCCCTTTACTTGAAATGATCAAAGGATGAAGGGAAAAAAAGAAATGATAAAAAAGATCAGTAAAAACGACAGTGACATTGCTCCAGTTGTACTAAGAAATAGTTGTGTGTGTGAGCAAGGGTGTAAAAAATGTCGGTCGAGAGTTGCTGAAAAGTATGTAAGGAAGGAGCAACCTATTTTTGGGTGTAACTTTACTGGCTCACTTACACCACTTTATAGGTTTCCTTTCTACCAAAATGTACACGCATTGCAGAAATCACAGGTCGAAGTTTTCAGATTAAAACTAGGTATGCCTAGTAAAATAGTGAGTTTCACAACACACTGAGCACACCTTAAAAAATTTTCTCTCAAATTGGAGAATTTGAGAGAAAATGTGTATAGTATATAGATTATGTAGATAAACGCTTTACGTAAGAATCATCATTCTGCCATTTCAACCTGGCAGGTGCTGACATNAATTTGAGAGAAAATGTGTATCTTGGTATAGTAATAGTATATACATATGTAGATCATCACGCTTTACGTAAGAATCATCATTCTGCCATTTCAACCTGGCAGGTGCTGACGTTAACTTTCAAAATACCTAGAAAAGTGGGAGGGTTGATGCAGATGATGTGTCTGTCGTAATCGTTAGTAATGTCATTCCAGACATATGCTTACTTTCTTCTCGGATTCGCGGAGATTATGTGGGAAAAGGGGCATATGCATTGTTGAAAAGTTTTCTAAATGTTTGATAGAGGCAACTCATTAAAACACTAAAGAGTAAATTGTATTACCTACGGTGGTGAACCTTCCCCCTTCCTTTGAGCAGAGTCAGTGTGACAAGTCAAGCTCAAAAGAACAAATCTTCGTTGTAGTCAATCCCCTCAGATCCATGTTCAATATAAGCTTTTGTTGAAAAGTTTAAAGGAAAGGAGTGCTGAAAAATCCTTTCTTAGCGGGACTTCTTTATCCCTCACACGTTTTGTTCCTCATAATTGTGCTTCAAATCATTATTATCGCTGACATGAGTGTCAAATTTATTGTTTCAGAGAAGATTATTATTGCCATCGTATATAATAGCACAGCACTATTCATTATTCCTGTGAACAATAGTTCCTTTACACATTTTAATTTTTTCAGCAAAATAAAAAGATTTTATGGCATGGCATGCTAAAGCACACAAGTTAGAAGATACACTTTTCTTGATAAAAATGCACTCTAGTATGATATGTATTTTACACTTATACATCTACTTTTTAACTCAAGGGGAAAACAAGGTTATTTTCATGCACTCCTTTGAAAACACAATTTCATATTAGCTCAACGGATGGAAAACAATTTAATTTATTCCAGCTGAACCAGAAGGCGCAGGATGAAGATCAAATGGAATCTCCCATGGGTCCCCCGCCTGGCAACAATCCCACAGATATTGTTGCTTGTGCCACATGCCCTTCACCAACGCATGCAGCTGCAGCCACGCTGGGCTTTTCCATCCCTGCTGTTAATATGGTTAATATTATTAATACTATACCAATAATAATCCACCTTGATTCATTAATATTCAATATTGTGTTCGTAGTTTCACAAAAGTCTTTGTCTTCATCGTGACCACTTTCTGTATACTAACTACAATACAATTGATGCATTCTAGTAATCTTAGACATCGATTAGAAGTTTCACCAGAGAAAGGAACTACTAATAAAATATCTAATTTTTCCTCAATGAAAAATACTTTTAGTTAATCAGTGAAAGTAGACTCATTTTGAGGTGGAACGACAACGAACTTTTCGGATTCTGAGTGAGAAAGGTTTTGGGTGAGAACTGGGCATTGGTAAAAATGATTTGAAACTGTTCATACTTCGATGATTTACTGTTTGAATTTTGACTACTACCTAAATATATACTTTGACCTTGTCGTGGAAAGGTGTGTTATTTGTTCGGAAATAATGGATACTTAACAAGCAGTTGGTTTTTAAATAATTGTATTCCTTTCCTTCATGATGCTACTCATAATTTAAAAGGCTTTAGGTATAAAATTCCTTTCGAAGATGTAAATACAAAGATTTTTTGTATGATTCCCACTTTACTGTTTCGGTATTCTGTGAATATGCCGGGTGGTGAGGTCATAATATTGTTATAAGATATTTTTTTGCTGAGAAATTAATAATTTGGACTTTCACGTTTTTATTGCAGCTCCGGAATAGGATAATCGAGAATCCAATCCGGGTGGCCAAAACCATAGATGTAAGATGTTTGACTTTCATTTGTTTTGTTTTGCGTGGCAAAAAGTGCTAAAGACTATAGCTTGTATAGATATTATGTAGTTTTAATGATTTGTATTATTAAAATTGCGTTATTCATTGATTTTTTGTATTTTGCAGGTTGTGTCTCGAATCGTTTTCCCCATCGCCTACTCCATTTTTCTTATATTCTTCTTCGTCAAGCATAAAGCGTTCGTATGAGGGACTCTCGGTTTCACTTGAAATTTTGGATTCAAAGCAGAGCTCATATTCCCGAGACAAAGTTTGAATAGAAATTTCAAGTTGAACCTTTCGGATTACCATTACTATTTGCTATTCTTACTATTAACTAATTATTTTTTCACTCATTCTGACATTTTAGTAGTACTATTATTATTAACATCATTTATAAAGATATGAAATAATTTTCAATCTACAAAATACTTCTGAGTTTGCGAAGCTAGAGTTATTCTAGACAAACAAAAGTAGAAAAGAGAATGTGATTTCCAAGTATGCTTTAACCTAACATTCCTCGTTTCTTTCTTATTTATTTATTTTTATTTTTGCATTATTTAGGTTGTATCATTAAGTTGGTCCTTTTGGCTTATTGCGGCTTGTGTATCTTGTGAAATCCTGTGTCCCACCTGCCTACAAAATTCCTCTAGTTTTGCGCAGGTAATAACCATACAAAGTTGCAGAAAAATGTTATTCATCAAATCCCCAACCTTATCGCTGGTGATAACTGATGAATGATGATGGTTGCAATGCATTGTGATTATGAGTGAGAAAGTGTGAAGCCATTATGTACTTAATGGGATCAAGCCAAGTTGAACACAAAACAGAGAGAATGGACAACCTTTGACCTTTGAAAACTCACATCTTGAGAATGCTGAAACCATTTTCCTAAGTTTCTCAAATGAATATTTTAGTTCCTGAAAAAGCGTGATGAGATCCTATTTCTTATGAAGAAAGCAGCAACTCATTCATAAAACTCACCAACTTTTACAACACTTATGCTATTGAACATAATGATACACGCATCACCCCCTGAAATATTTCATATAAGACGATGCCATTATCGCTATAAAAAATTAACAAATTTTACATAAATTTCAAATTCCTCAAAAAAATCAAAACGCCTTTGTACCTACTTACCTGCGATTACAAAGCATGTTAAACAGTTCACAGAGACATACATACATATTAAACAAATTCCTTCAGCTAATTGAAATTTAAACATTATTTTACCAACCCAGCGACACCAATGTCAGAAATCTAATCACAGAGTAATAAATATTTAAATTAAATTTAGGCGGCATGCAGTCAGACAAGCAATCGTGAGTGAAAAATTTAACATTTCGCGTGGCCAAGGACAGCCTTTCCAAAAGCATTTAAAATGTTTCAGCAAACTGAGATTGTGGCTGTGGCATGATGAATGGTTTTCGAAACCAAAATCTTCTATTAAAAAGTATCAGATTTTTTTAGAACTTCCTTGAAAACTTGCCATATAAAGAATTTAAACACATTGGAAGACCTTCATCCTGGTCAACAATCACTATTAAAAAAACACATAGTTTCATGCAGAAATGACTCTCCTTCTCATTATACTAACGTGTAAATCCTGTTCATTCAAAGTACTTTGAATAGACAATGCAATTAGACAGACACTCCAACTTTAGATAAAATCAAAGTCAGTTCCCGATTACAGGATCATATATTTGCCTCCAAAATGTCGTAAAAGTCTATTGTGCCACTCATTGAAGAAATGTTAGTTAACTACATACTATGTACATTTACACAAACCAGGTGAAGAAAGTACTGCATGATTTTGAATAGAAAATTGGCTAATTTGTTTACTTGTTTG
>JAHZNF010003741.1:0-11308 GCA_027744215.1 Troglopedetes dispersus | reverse complement strand
TTCTAAAATAAGTTGAGTGTTTCAGTGTTCGTTGGTTTGAACACAGATAAACACCACATTTAATTAGCTGCAGCAGGCAACAGAGTAGAGAACAAATTAAAATTAATTGTTCTTCTAACTATGTACAAAGTTGAAGTATGTATAGCGTTCTAACAAAAGCTTGCAGGACTCGACTGTGTACCCAAACCTTTAGTTCCTGTTGCTATTACGATATACAATTTGAATAATACGGCATGAAGAATGCCACAATACTTCAACCTACAATAGAAAAGTTTCTGAACACACAGAACAGAGCTCCTTTCTATTGACCGCCGCCAGATAATTTTTAGGAGCAAATAACCATTGACAATCTGTGTTCTTGTTTGTATAAAATTAAACTTTCTTAATTTGCAGTTATTTGATTCGAGTCTTCAGTCCGTTTCTGTGCATGTGCCAAATGATCTCTGCTGGAGTAGTTGTCAGTTGTCCTAAATCCAAAAATTGCGATTTCACTTTAAGTATTTGTGAGTATTGGAACTCGCACAGATCTTGGACTTCTTTTGAGGTAAGCCTTGAATTTTTACTCTCTCTTTGTACATTGTTTGTGCACTGTCTGCCTGCACTTCCAAACCTTGACTTCACTATAACTCGTCCACAACTCCACAATAACGTGGTATTACTACATACACAATCATTATTTATTTGATATTATTTAAGTTCATTATAATACATCGTAGTAAGCGGTAATTTTATTATACTTAATTTTATTGTCGCTTTCCACTTCAGCAATATTATAATATTGGAGCCAAAATATAATTAATTGATTTCTGCATTAATTTTAGGTACCTAATCATGACCAGTTCTGAACTCACAACTTCTATGTCTACATCATCGGAAGCTGATTCTGACAAAAAACTTGAAGACCCAACACATGAAATTTTAAATATGAAGAACCTGTCGCTTGGTACAAATTGCTCCTCTTGTGACAGCATCTGTAAATGTTCGGCTGTGAAGAAAAGATTAAAGGAACCCTCATTCCCTTATTTCTGGAGACGAACGCAGGGTAGTAGTATTCAAAAAAATAGACGAAGGAGTGGCATACTGTCCCCCTCTCCGTTAAGATTTATCGTGACATCTGACAAGACCAGCAAGGCCGAAACAACTCAGCTACATCTTCCAGTTCCATCTAACGACATTTCGGGCTCAGAGAAATCCTCGCTTTCTCAGTCCTCTGAACTCCGGTCAAGTTATTGTGGCTTACAAGTGACTAGTGCAAACGAAACGCTATGTGATGCAACTCGTACAACACACCACAAACCCCTTTCAAATCTTCCAAATTTCTCTACACTGTCGCTTAAAGATGCAACTGTTTTACATAAAGTCAAATTTAACACAACATCTTTTGATTACCGCCGGCATCATAGGACCTTGAAATGGAAAGGAAAAATGAAACTCAGTCTAAAAGATCTTCGTTCAGTTCTTCCTACGATTCAGGAGGATTGCGATGAGCATGCAAATGACAGACAGTTAGGTCATTACCAACACAGAAGTGGCGAAACAAGGAATTCAGACGGAGCTTTCCAGAATTTGGATGGATCACCTTCAAGTTGTTCGCAGCAAGCACTGATGGAAACAGTGAATGACGATATTACTATTAATGAACTCGCAAGTTATTTGGATGAATTTGTGTATATTCCAAAGAAGATGAGTCCTATGGCAGAGATGATGTACACCTGATAATTCAGCGGAGGCTAATAATTCTCGAAGCACTTTTTATTTTATCGGATTGAATTGGCTGTAAATACCCCTCTTGAAATACGCCGCTATTATTATTGGTATACTGTTATAACTAGCAATAATTTGATGTAAGTATTTACACAGAGTAAAAGTAAGATTACGTTTTATAAGGCTGAATTTAAACTGAAACATGGATCAAATTATTCATTGGTTTCGGTTGCTGTTAAACCTGAATTTTTTATTTTTAAGAATTAAGAAGTTAAATCTATTTAACGTAGCCTTTATTTTATCGTGTGCAACAGAGCAACACGCATGCCCTAAAACGATATTATATTGGTGCGCAAAGGCAATTTCCGTACACACGATCTTTAGAATAATATGTATGTATCTTTTGTAATGTAGCTTGATTTAAATTTATTTGTAGGTTTAGCTTTATTGTTTATTCATTTACAAAATCGCCAATACCAAATACCAGACATATATTATGCCGCGGCTGGTGGCCGATGTGTGAATGATAAGTGGATCGTGATGATTGACGACGACGACTCTTTATCTTCTTCAATGTTTTTGTTTTCTGCCGTTGTATGCGGCTATTACGTGGTACGCGTGTTATTAAATTTTGAATGAAAGGGTTTATTACTACATTTTGTCGTGTCGAAAATCTGACCGTATCACCTCTATAACTACATCTAGGTTAGAAATTAGCGACAAGGGGTTTCTTTGCGATGTATATATTAGTTTTTAGTCTGGTTGCCTCTTACCTGGAATCTGTATTCCTGTAACAAGAGATTATCTTGCTGAATAAATTTAGTTTGTATAGTCCTCCGAAATAATTAGCATATCCTCCCTTTACGTTGCATTTGCAAGTTGAGAGAGGAGGGAGAGACTATGTAGGCGTTGTTAGAAATAGGTAAATACATACTATGAAAACTTTAGCATGCATGAGTCTTGATTCGTGATTGAATGAATGCTTCTTGATCAAATGATTTCGCTTTATACGTAGGTATGTTATTAAACTGTTGTAAGTTTCTCATCTTCCTGTGTGAAATGTTACATGCCATTTATTTCTCGTATTTCATATAATTAAAAACTAGCCAACAAGCATCATAAATAAAATAAATAAATGCAATGCATTCGCTGCTCGCTGAAGTGATTAAAAGCCTATAATATATTCCCATTATAAGCAGAAGCACCATAATCTGATCTGCCTTCTGTTCACTGGAAAAGGGGTTTCTGCTGAGCTCCTTTTTCAATGCCTTCTGTTATGTTGGCTTTAGAGAGTCGCATTTAGCAATTGTGCTTGCCAAGGAGCAAACAACCTTGTGTTAGCACTTGTCTGGCCTTCAAGAATGAAAACCCCACATTCCAAACTTCAGGCATTATTAACAATTTTACACTCCCAAAATCAGCGGTTGACTAGTTCACGCACAATTAATACATACATAACGAACAACTACACAAATACAATGATGCCAATTCGTGGCAGGTAAACTTTTACTTCCAAATTCGGATGTGTTTAAATAATATTATATCTTAATAAAATTTAAATGCGACCAAGTATGTTTAAGCAAGACGGGTTTAAGGCTAAATTGTAAGACCTATATCTATCTTCCCTGCACCAAGGTCTTCCGTATTGTTTTTTTCTTGCACCGTTCCATCATCACGTAATTCACTGTAATCCAAAAATATGGTATACATGTTGCAACAAATTAATCAACAACGAACGACCACATACCTACATTTGCCTCAAAGTAATTAGAGAAATTGTTCTAATTCTTTAAACAATAAATTAATTCATACACAAAAGTATCTACAATATGACCGTTGCATTCCCAGGAATTGAAACAAATGCTTACTTGTAATATTATTTACACGCTTTAATTTAATAAATGCACGTTGTAATGATTGGAATCATTCAAATACCTAAATCTACATTTCGAAACTATGCAATGACACTGTTTAACAAAAATTACATGCTGCGTTTGCAATGGAATGTACAGCACCATACCATCTTCTACTTGTAGAATGTTACATTCTAAATTTCATGGAATCGAGCTTATATGTGCAGTAATTCTCGCACTAAAAATTTCATTCACTCTCCTGTACTGGGTAGTTGTAAATCGTAAAATTCGTACTAGTTGTGAATCTTTGAGAATTAATTCTTAATTAAATATTAATTCCCTAAACATATGTAGCTGTGTCGTGGGTTAAGATTTGTCACTCTCAAATTAATTCAGTTATACTTAAAACCACTCCTCAGGTATATGATATATGATATCCTAATTTACATAGGTAACATCTGACGGATCATTTAAAGCGTAAAATCGTTGATCTACACGACACGAAATGTCTGAATTTAAAAACTACACTTGTGTACTGTATATAATAATTGCAACACAATCAGTTTTGAGGTACCTACTTCAATTTTTCTAGAACACTGAGTGATCAATGCATCGCTAGTGTTATAAATTGTCAAACGCACGTAAGTAGATCTATCTTTCGGAAAGGTATGTATGAGAATATTGTAGCTTTCGCAGAGCGTGCATAGATGACTTGTGGTCAATTCTGCTGCCCGTTTCCCGCTGGTCACCGAAGATATACTTGGGTGGCCGGAATTGGTTCCTGGAGTTGGGCATTGTGGAATGGAATTACAAATGCCGAACACTGGTCCTATACGCATGAAATACTTCCGCAGGACGGCCTTTAGCTCTGCTTTCAGGTCCACACAAACCAGTTCGCACAGATAAGGATAGTAGTGACTTGTGTGAGTCTTAAACTACAACGAAATAAAGAACATTTCAAGATGAGTCTTTAAAGAAACTAGATACATGAAGTTGAAGAAACTTATCACGCTTGAAGCGCTTGAACACAAAATCACGCTTACTCGGTCTTCTGGCAATTTGAGCACTTTTGTTAGGCACAATAGAAGAAGATTAGTCCATGTGTCTCTGTGCGAGTTGGAAGGTATCATAAGAAAGTATTCCAGCGCTCCTTTACACGTTGAAATTAATCGTTTCTCAATTTCCTCGAAGGATTCGGTCCTGGAATCATCCAGATACATGCGAAATAGTATTCTTAGAGATGTTGCTAAACTCTGAGTTTCCTGTGAAATCAAATTAGGTTTCGTTTGTCCTTTGAATCCTGCCTTCCACAACAAGTTTCTCTAATCAAAGACAATGAGATATAAAAAGTCCACAGGCTACATTGTGATAATAAAAAGAACTTTTTAACTGTTCATCTTGGTCTGAGAACAAACCTGTTCATTGTCCAAATTAAATATAGTCGCAAACTTATGAGCATCATTTAAACAATCCAGTAACAGGAATAAATTTGCATTGCTCAAAAAAATGTACATTCCTTGTTCTTCCTTTTGCTGATCAAAGCCGCTCAATTTATCCATATCGGCCTGAAATTAAATTTTATTACGAATTTAATTTGAGAAGCTTGAAACGTTACACGAGAGTCTATAACACGCGACCCCACAAATCCAAACTGATTCATGCTAACCTGTGCAAGCGCTAAATTTTCGGCGTTTTCTTTCTTCGATGTAGCTCGGGAAGAACACAATATTATCCACCGATTGAATGAGTTCTAGTTGGACAATGCACTTGACTGATAAAACTGAAAATACTTTTTCCTGTTGATCCTGGTTTACATAAAAGTCAAATCGTCGCATAATAATATTAGTTCCTTTAATTTGGCGTAGCTGCGGATTAAAAATTGCAAACAGAACATACCGGATATGCAGTTTCCAAGTTGGCTGCAAAATCACTTCCGGAAGCATCATTAACATGGTTCTAAAAAAATAGTCAATCACATTTCAAACCCATCTAAATGAATTCAACATTTAATAGAGACCCGTAAGCTGTCCGAACCAAAAGTAAAAAAAAATATTGCGCAACTGACATTGATTGCGAGTTAAGTACTATCGTCCTTAAAGATGTATAAAGTATTTACAAATGCGTCATGCGTCACCAATTTAAGGACATGGCCTGTTGAAATGAAAACTCTCCCGAATCCCAACCAACAGCCATTCAAACTGATTATCTCAAGAAAATCTGACAATGTAATAATGGGGTTGCTTGATTTTAATTGAGCTACTGTAATTTTTTATGTATCAACAATGTAACTCCTAACGTCAACCCGTAACGGAAAGTGGATGAGGTGCACATCTTCCAGCTACAATTTCATGCTACCTCGCTGAACCGTAATGCTCCGTAGGATTCTATCCAGCAAGCTAATGCAAAAGCGCGAGTGCTTAGGAGTAAAGTGAGTTATATACGCAGTTTAAGTACTCGTTACTGGAGGTTATACTGTCAGACTTATTTAGGGGGGGGTGGATGGTATAAAAACCACGATTCAACATGCTAACCCATAAGATTAGCTTATGGGGTATCATGTTTGCGACAAAAAAAGATAATATCAATGATAAGTCGGAGTTAAAATCGAAACCTCCAGGCCAGACGAGTTAAGTGGCCGGTGTTAGTAAACCTCCCTTCACATTACGATTTTTTAAATTGTCGCCAAAGGTGTTGTTCTACTAATTGAAAGAGCAACTGAATCTGAGATTAATGAACCTCCGGAGTGTATTTTTAAAAGGCGTAAAATGAAAATAAATAAATATAGCGTCAGATTTTCTAAAGGCAGGAAATTCATAGAGGTTGTTCAGGACCATAAAGACAAAGACCACAAATTATACATGGGTAAGTACCTACTTTGTCAGCAGCATATTTGCATTTCTTTTAAGGACTTTTCGTAACGTATAGTATAGCGATATTTATGGCCCACCCTGCATTCCTGCCCTGACTAGTGATAAAAGTCATAATTGAACATCATCTTTTGTTACTTAAAATCTGTAAGAAAATGTAAAAATGCAGAAAAGGGTATTGTATGCTTTTGTATTTTAGAAAATTCACCACGAGCGAGAACCCCAGCAAAATTCTATAATTCAACCCGACTGCAAGCCAATGCTGAATGCACTGTGAATGCATAACACCTATTCAGTTCCAACTAAAGTTCTAGTTCTTGTGTGGTATTGAGAGCCAAACTTCCCGTTCTCAGGACATATCGCTCTTACAAAGATATAATTTAGTATTTGAGTTCATAGACTTGTAGTCTGATGAAGCTGTTTAGTGACTAGTGAAATCTTCTAACTAAGGAAAGATAATTTATAATTTTACTTACAGCTTCAGTTGGCTTGTACGAAAGAAGCTGATGCGGCTGTGTTGACTTGAAAACGTTTTTAATGAAGTTGCAAGTAGAATCCCAAGCAGTCGCGGTAAACTTCGAACCACTTGAAATTACTAGGTGCTCAAAGCAATGCGTACCCGTTCTGGCAAGTTGCTCGTGATCTGCGGTCGGTTCGTCAAAAGTTAGTTTAATCATGAAAAATACATAATATCTCTAAATTGTATAAGTATTAAGTTAGTCACCTTGCTGAACACACCAACTCAACTGAGTGAATATATCGTCCATCAACAGAGGACCTAATGATTCATAGTACTGCGTAAAAACATCCACAATAGCAAAGAGTGCGTGATTGCATGTTGTAGTCATCCACTCCGCTTTCTAAAATTTGCATAAACCATTTCTAAAATTCTTACAAAACACAAAAAGTACTTGTATTCCATTTTGTATAATTTATAATACTTCTTGATGCTGCTCCGGGAGTTTCATATTATCAAATATACGGAAAAGGATTTGAAATAAATCTTTCCACCAGTGTGACTGAAAGTTTTCTCCGTAGGTTTTAATCACTTCAAACATCACCTTTAAGACAAAAATCACGAAATAGTAATTAGCGTTAAATATACCAATCCTAACGTATCTCTCACACAAAATCGCCTGCTTGTAACGTACCGTGAGTCCTCTTGTTCTCACATCAAGTTTACATCTGTTCACAATGCAGGACAATTCAAACAAAATGGGAAACCATCCACGGACCCAAATACGATCTTCCTCAGCCACAGTGATTTCATCCATACTATGTTCAACTAGCAACTGTATCACACCCCAACACCAATGTTTTGAATTAGAGCAAATCTATTTCCAATTTAATCACAAGTTTGGCAATCGCTATAATTAATTAACCTGTGGTTTTTCGTGGACATATTTGGCGCAGTTTCTTATGAGTCGAATAGCTTCCATGCTTATGTCGGGAAAGGCAGCGTTGCATGCAAATTCTGACAAACTTTTGACAGCATCCTGAAACGAGTCCACTAATGTCACTAAACTTCTGTCGTAGAGTTCACCTACATATTTTAAAATATTTATTAAACAAACACGGAATTTAGATTACAGGAAAATGAAATAGATTCAACGATTTGATTAAAATTTACCGATGATTTTATTCGTGGTTTGAAATGCCATGTCCACAATATTTGAATCAATATCTGCAGCGGCGAGGTGAAAGACGCTGAAGATATTTTTCCACCCTGACCTTATCTTGGGCGATTGTGAGTTAACCATTTGAGTTATACATCTGACAACCATATCACGGATGCTCGGAGACCTTTACGAAAATAGATAATCTTATTTTATACCACTTCGTTTTTATTTAGTTGTTCAATTACCGTTACGTTTTGAATGAGTAAACTAACATACACAAACCAAAATTTAACAACATTACGCATGAACTGGCAAAATCATCCTAAACCACGAGACCACGAAACAAAAACACTTACCTCCCAAATTCTCGACCACTGCAACCTAATTCGCCCCATGTTATAGTAAGATATTTCAACTATCTTTTGCAAACTGAACATTCTAGGATGGTGGGGATTTGTTAGTTCATCCGCTGAAACCTGATAAAACATTCATTCGAATCACATTGGCCATCGGGATATATGGGTATGCAAGAATATCTATTACGAAATAAGAACTAGGAATCGTAATTGAAATATAATTATTGATACTCGTACTTGGCACAAGGCTTTAACAAAATCAACAATGGCGTCACCATCCAGTCTGGTAGAACCAGTGAAAATTCTGTCGACAGCCACTACCACACTCTGTGAGCTTGTCTCGCCAATAGATTCCTTAACGCTCGCTAGATAATTCAAAACAGAACAAACAAATCATGATGGATCTTTGGTTAAAAATAAAAATCATTGACTTCGATTTTTACAATGTTGTGCGCTAAACTTACGATCTAGCAAATTTAGATTCAGGGACATTGGATCATTCGGATTTTCTACAGTGGAGCCTCCAAGAGCAGCCCAAGTAAGAGCACTCTTTGAAACTTCCTTGCCTGTGCGGTGGCCGGTGCCTGCGAGCTGTGCAAGCTCCAGTTGAGAAATGCATTTCAGAATGTCTAGCCACGCTGAACCCAAATAATTACCTAAAAGTATTTACATTTCCGAATATTTAATCCGTCCGATTGTTTAAAATATTAAAGCGTTAAATATTGAGGAATGTATTCTTCATCTTAGTCAGAGAGGTTATATTACCTTCGGTTTGAGCAACTGTAATTAGTGTTTTAATCGTGTTGATATTCTTACTCTTCATTTCCACCAACTGACAGTTGCTGGCTGTCAACAACGTGAACCGTGCTAGTGCCTGAACATACGCATCACGTTCCAACTTAAAAAAAACAAAATGATTTTTTGATGCAACTAGTTAAACAAGATTTTTTAAAAACTTTTGATCGTGTTTGCAGTACGAATCATACCAAAACTTTTTTACTATTTAATTTTTATTATTTCATAAACAAACCTTCATGTGGAAAATGCATGCAATATGTATAGCACACCGCATTCCATCAAGGCATAAATTTGAGATTTCCGGATCATCACAATCTTGCAATCCAACGCTAAACGCAGCCAGAAATGGGGTCCAGGCAAGCTGTAAATATAATAATGCATAATATAAAACGAATAACGAAACTTTATTGACCTTAGGTACTGGCACTACCAACCACTTTATCCATCTTTATAGCAGTCACTGATTCTGCTGACATTACCTTAAACATTGGTTTGACATGCTGCAAATGTTTTGCTGATGTAAAAGATGCCTGGCAATGACTAACGGATTCCATCAAACTTTTTGCAGTGGCAGCAAGTTCCTCCAATTCCATGTTCCATAATAGTCGACGCCTTTTGTCATTTGGAAGATTGGCTAGTATAAAGAATCAATAACAGCTGTCACTACTTGTCACCACGAACGAATTATTATGTCGAATGAAACATTTTAATACTCATCGTACCTTGCTTGCCAAGTTTGGAAGTCCCCTTCATTTTTATCTCATTACCAGCAATTTCATCGTAGATTTGGGAAAGGTACTCTTCCGGAAGATCTCGACTGTCGTTAATACCGCGGTTCATTTTGATGTATTGCTCTTTTGTCATTTTATGTTTTACCTGTAATAAAAAAAATGTTAATATTTAAATGTGTAAGAACCACAATCAGTGGATAATCAATCAATCGACAAATACCATCATAATTGTTAGCTGAATAAGTGCTGACTAACCTGTGGACTGTGCAAGTCTGTGGTAAGCATAATAATGGAATACGCCAACACGTACGCTGTGTCAGCACTAGCAAAAACTCCGTTTCTGTAATAAAAATTCAAGTTACATACAATGAACTTATAGTGCTTCAACGTGTGTAAATGAATAAAAATGCTACGACATTACGTTGGATTGCACTCGCAATATCGACTGGCAAATTTTTCCATAAGCCTGTCAATTTTTTGTGCTTCTCCAGGTAATCGAAATCCTTCTAAAAACAGGCGCAGTGCTGTAACAAAATCCTTATCCTTGAAGTCCATTTGATCAACGTAAGCATACATAACCTACCAATAATTTATTGTAAATTAATACAGTGTACAAGTGTACCACCATTACAATAAGTACATATAAAACTGAACAATGTAAGACCATTTTAGTTGTTACATTAGGTATACCTACCTGTATGTTGAACTTTTCTGGCTCCCCAAGAAACTCTCCAACAATGGTTTTGTCTAGCCGATCGTCTGTATGGAAGAAGTAAGCAACCTCATCAGCAGATTCGCCCAGAAGCTTCCTTTCATTTAAAAAGGCAATTCCGCGTTTAGGTTTGCGATTAAATCTGTAAAATTTGACGATGAAGATATGAGAAATGTTTTCGAGACTTTTTAGGAAATGACCTAAACATAGAATCTTATATTACAATTCTATTCCGTGTTCCCATATGTCCTTTTGCTGTTTAATTTGTTCAAACTGTTCGGCATTATACTCCGATTCCATTTTTTTCGGTTCTGGTTCCTCATCATTTGTGACCGTGTTTCTCTCAGATCCTTCGGTTTATTGAACGGTTTATTGAAATGTTAGTTTTCCACCACGGGACTCACCAAATCTATTTTTAATTTATGCTTTTAATTTAATTAGGCTGTAATTTACCTAGATTAGACTGACTGTTGGTACTGACATACAAGGACTGGCTCCACTCTACCATGCACTGTAAAATCGCAACAAGACCTTCGATTCCTTTTACCCTCATAGCTTTCTCCTGCACAGCATTGCTTCCGACCAAGTCAATTCCCTGTCTTCCTTGAGCAATTTTACTTAAGTCGTTAACGAGTCGCTCAAAAATATTTGCAGCTGACAAATCGCAA
>JAHZNF010003740.1:0-14424 GCA_027744215.1 Troglopedetes dispersus | reverse complement strand
GAAAGCACACGGTCTTGTTCAACATTTTTATGATGGTTCTGGTTACATTAAAATGGAGCTGAGTTAAAGGGAGACTTGAAGAGATTTATTATTATTGTTGTTGTGTTGCTACCATTAAAAACAATACATTTAAGTGCATCACCACTGAATGGGAGGACTTTTGGTCATTTTTAGACCCGCAACCAAATCATAGGTGTAAGATGTTAAATACATTGAATGTGTTCATAGAACGAACTTTAAACTGAAGCAAAAAAGTACACACACTTGTGCGCAAACTACAATGTAGTTTACAATCATTATGCAGAAAAGTGCCTAATTCAGGCTCTGAATCTGTTGGCTGTTTTGTATGCTTTGAATTTTCTACAAAACGCCTGTCTACCCACACAGTCAGCTTAAACATTATAATCAATTAAGGAAAAAGTAATCCTTAATTTTCTTCCAACTAAAAATAGTTTTTTTTAAACCATTAATAATGAAGGCACGGTCGGCCCACGTCTGCTATAATAATATTTTTTTTGGATGAGGTGTATATCATAGCTATTTTTACATCTACATCTGAGCTAACAAAAAAAATTACTACTAGAAGGGCTAAAGTTGTGGTGAAACTGTTTGGCACTGACAGTGGCATTGCTTTTTTTTGTATCAGTTTTTATTATTGTTTTTGTATGGATTTATAGCACTAATGCAGACCGTACAATACAGAATGTTTATCATGTTAATTTTTGTTATTAAATTTGTTCGATTTGTTTGCTTGAAGCGATGCAAGGGTGTTTTTTTTTCATGGTAGCGTGAATGAAAATAACACCAACACCAAAAGAATGATTGTTGTTCACACACAGGATACCTAGTGAAGATATTCTTTAGGTTGATGAAACGAATAAATAGTTCGTAAAAAAAGTTATATTTATGATGATTATTTGCATCTTCTTCTGCCTCTTTCGCGTGCATGCTACAAATCTGCCCCATCACACTCCACAACCATTATTAAATTTATTTCTTGTCCACCTAAAAAAAATCGTAAAAAAATTAAGCATGAATAAAAGAAACGCAAAATGGCATCTATTTAGTATAAACCAGCAGAGCGCACCAGCACGAATCAAAAGTAGATCAAAAATTGGCCCGGAAGAGATTTTGTGTGGACACGTAACAACTTGTTAGTAAAGTGCCACAACAGTCACCTACGAGCGTGTCATGTTTTTGCTACTGTGTTCTGATAGTAGTGCATTTACTGGACAGCAAGAAGTAGGCTTTCCTGCAGCTGCTACCACCCAGAAAAAAAAATTGCGTCCAGTGAGTAGTGGTTGCACTGGAATGAATGATATATAGAAAACTACTTGCTATTTGATTGCTCTGTCCGTAAAGATGTCGGACCATAAAATAGCACGAGTTATAATTATCTTCGTTTTTGTAATACAGAATATTTGACATCGAATAATTTTTTGTACAATTTTATGAAGTGGATACATTTTTTTTTTCAAGAATTCCTTAGAACTCTTGTGATTCATAATTAGATGTTATGTAAATGCCGTGGACATGGAGCAACATCAGAGATGTAGATTTTGCACTGGCACAGCGCGTGTAATTTTTCCTCTAGTGATTTCTACGCTAGTGGATAACGTCAAGTGGTACAACTAAAATCACTTTTGTTGTCCTATCGTCGTCAGCCAATTTTTGCATTATTTTCTGCTGTGCTCACGAACCCGTAAAAGTTTGTTATGAAAATTCCTCCTCGACAACGTCGTCGTTGGGCATTCATTATGCACGAATATGTATGTTTTTTTTCAAACTATTTACTTGTTGACAACACTAAAGAGTGTTAACTGTGGTCACAAATTGCGCAACATAATTTTAGCTAGTGACATAATGCAATTTGTGGTAAAAATGAATTGAGAGAACTACCAAAAAAAATGAATTGCTTTCGAATATTATACGCACTTTTTTGTCTATTATTGTTGTGACAATAAATAGTTTGATGGTTGGTGAGGTGCACTCTCGTACTGCACATATCCTACAACAAGTCCTTGCCATTAAGTTTACTTTTTTTGACTTCACGCTTCTGTTTTGCTCTTTAAGCCACACCACAATTTTGCTCTTTAGGATGACTCTTGAAAAAAAATGTATGCATCTGGTCTTTCTAACGAAACAAATACGTCATTTCACAATTTACAATTTTTACGCTTATTCAACACTGAAACGCCTCCACTGGTGGTGGTGGTGGTGGGGGTGCATGGTTATGTGCGGTTGCCGGTTACAGCCGTGATGATAATAATGAAATGACGTGTGGGTGGATGATTTTTACCTTTTTGCTCAAACAAGAGCAAAACCATACACCATTTTGATACTCTTGTGATAAATGTTGAGCAGCTTCATGTAAAATGATTAAATCAATCCTTATTGGTGTGTCTGTGTTTGTAATTGTACCCATATAAACTTAATATGCGCAAGTGTACCATCACAATCCACGGTTTATGGACACGTTGCTAATTTTGGGGTCAGTAAAAAACCACATGATAGCCAAATACAAACATGAATCAAATGATTATTACTGTAATATGATTACATATATTTTAATGTTTTTGTATCGTGGATAATACAAACAAGAAAATCTCTTAAAATATGCTATCATTCCCAAGTTATCTCTCAGGACAGTGAGCAAATTGAGAAAAGCATCCCTTCAAAGATATCCCATACTGATTTTCCTTTTGGAAATGCTTGCATATTAGATGACAATTGAATTTCGTGATTTTTGTTTGAAAAAATAAATTGTGCTTTGTAAGTCAAGTTTTCTCCGCATAATTGATTGGATTCCCTTTGAAAGTACCTTTGAAAACCAGCATTTGAAATATGTGCATGTTCATTATTCCACTGTGTGGCTACATGGAATTGAAGGTTCTGAAGTAAACTATTCAATAAATTCAGGACTCAATGCACCCCACACAGAAAAAACTGCATATATGGTGGCAAAACTTGAAACATTGTATGTATTTTTTGAAAAAAAAAATTGAATAACACAGAAGAATGAATAATGAAAAAACCTTGTCTCCATTGTCAAAATATTATTACACAAATATTGAACACTGGGACGAACGTGAATTGAAACGGGAGTCATCGTCTTAATCAAATTGTACATGCCCATTCACACACACAGCGATTGATATTGATACTTTTTTGGCGAGAATAGAAAATAAAGTGCGCTGGTACCAAAAGCGGATTTGGCTATTATCAAGTATTAATATTATTATTGTATTGTCATTGTATCCTGAACGTGTGTTCGTCTTACCAGAAAATAATAATAATAATAATAGAGTATACGCCAAAAATATCAGCTCCACAATCTGTGATGAAGGCATCAGCGCAAATGATAAAATAAAATTATTATATAATTTATGGTGTTTTTAACGAAAAGTTTTGTCAGTATGTTTAAGAAAAATATTCCTTGTTGGAAAGGCTGCATCACTACAGCCAAGGATGAAAATGTCACGGTAGTCCTCAACGGACAATAATCGAGGATCAAGTATCACACACAACTACAAATATAAGATGACAAGTGCATTCCTGCATTGTGCATCACGCGGACGTTCCAAAGAAATTCTCTAATCTATGAGATAATATCATTCCATATTTTCATGCAGGAATGACATTATTATATGAGTACAAAATATAATATTATGCATGAAAACATCAGGAATGAATGGCATTAATTCAAAATGCAGTTGCAACAAGACGTTGCCAAAAAAAATTCTGACATGATTTAATGGGACGTAACTCAAATATGTATCTGATGTGGTGGAGACGTTGAGCTAAAAAAAAGTATTTCTGAATGATAACCGCACTTCTCTGGAGGTGCCTCATTCTCTCGTTTTCGGGGCAATGTGGAAGTAAATTCTGAATCAAAATTAAAACATACCGCAGCCAGCACGATTTAGTAAGTTGTGATCTGAGTCAACTTTGATTGAATCAATGTTTATGGATTCGTCGTGACTTTCAACCGATTCCAAGAAATTAGCATAACATTTGTGTATCACTTGGAAGAATCAATTAGGTGGATCCAAATTGCGTAATAATGAGAGAGGACAAAAATCCTTAAAATAATGTAAGGTACAAAAGTTTCCTCCTGTCACTGGCGATGATGACTTCATCTGTGCTGAAAAGAAAAGTGAAACTGTATTACATGTGATCAATGATCACATTTCATCAGAAGTCAAGAAACGTCATGCCTTGAAGGAAGGTGTACCGTATCACATAATAATGTAAAGCAACATCTTTTTTTTTACCTGTCACACCAGCGTTTTCATTTTGTCAGATGAACAAACATGAAACACACACAATGTAAATCCTTCAAGAGTTAAAAAAACGTACATCCATACTTCCATTGTGGTGGCACGTCTTTGTCGTGCCTGCGGGAGACGGTCGTTTCGAAGACCCCAGTAGCAAAATGTATTTCTTGTTGGTGGTGGTTAGTGAAGCTTTAAATTGATGGTGATGGGAAATTGGACGGAGATTCCATTACATTTTTATTACAGACGTAATCGCCATTGTCATTTGGATAGTTTACTTACCCAAGTGATGCACAGGTAACAAGTGGTAGTGTGTTCATATTTCAGCTGTAGGTAGGTGCAAAAATGGATTATTTTGTCTTGAAACATTATTCTAATCCTTGTCTGTCATGGTGTCGTGAGCTTGTAAATTCAACACTGCTATTTTACACCTTTTCCAACGGGCCGATGTGCGTAGGTTTGGATGCATCTAACTGAAATTGTCACCGTCCGTGAATGAACGATTTCTACTTGAAAATTGTTGTCGTGTCCTACAAATTTTTGTCTGATCGTCATTCATTTCTAAAACTTTCCAACTATTATTAGTAGTAGGATTGTTACAATAAAGAGGTATTTCAACTCGCTCCATCTCTTGATCACGACGACTCGTTTGAACACTAATTATGTCTTTATTTGGGACATGAAGCAAAAAACCTGACTGACTTTTGTAAAGTTATTTTTTTATTTCGATTAGTTTTTTTTAACTCGAGCTGACGAAAACTGGATAAAAGCTTAATGGTTCTGATGTTACGTCAGTCACCACCACATTTTGAGCAAAAAAAGAGGGAAATTAATGGCAGGAATGGAAGAAACGATGCGTCACATCATTAATACGACCACCCACTTAATATCACGCTAATAGGATTTGTAGTAGGCATTCACCTCCTAGATCTAATTGTTTCCTGGTACATCAATACACACAACATAATACCAAGTTATTGTTAACATTTGTTGGACTATTCTTTGTTCATTTTCCCTATAAAAAATTGACAATTACATATTGGTTTTGAAAAAGCGTTTCCAGCATTACACCACGGAACATTTTCACTCTCTTTTTACGCTTTCCTTTTCACAACAAGGAAGTCTTCTTTGCTCAAAATCCCTATAAAACATCGTGATTTTCGATTTTAATATTTTTTCTGCAAATTTGCATACAGGAGTTTTGTCGTTTGCTTTTTTTGTTTCAAGAGGACTGTGACAAGTGTGAAGCGTGAGGTGACAAACAAGTGATTTCCGCCAAATTTTTTATGGACTTTTCAAAAAAAAATTTATCGTAGCTGAGATCTAATTACTTGCACATTTTTCCAAACAAAGAGGCACCATCAGCTACCCTCCTCCTCGTCCTCCTCCTCTTTGCAAATCTTTCAAGGGTAATCGATCAACAAAAGTTGTATCAAGGAATTTGACAATAATAATGTGACGAAAATCTGAAGAATAGTTTATGCCACAATTTGCAACTCTTTTTTCTCACAATTTTGAATCATTACCTTACCCAACACCAATGTGTGCCAACCCAGTCAAAAACGTAACCAAAAAACCAAGGAATTTGTCCATTTTTGAGTCTTCCTTTGTTTTTACGTCCCAGGTACCCTTTGTGATTTGTGATTACGCAGATGATACTATTTTTAAATTTCCCTATTTTTTGTACCATCATCATCATCACCATTCATCATCCTTCAACATATTATAATACTGTAGGCAAATTCTTCTCTCATCATTCGTCATAATAATTTATCGAGTCGAATTGAAAAAAACTGTTCTTCAGCAACCAACACTTGAGCATCATTATTCATGCATTTTGCACACACGCATAAAAAACGACCATAATATGAAAAAAAAAGAAATTCTGAGAAGATGAGTAGGTGCAGATGCAAAAAGTTTGAGTAACTTACCCTCTCGTTAAAATTCACGGTAAGTCAATATCCGCTTTTGCGTTTGCAAGCTCTGAACGCAGGTGTGGTGATTACAGAGCTGTGGTTTTGTAACTTGCACACCTGACATAATTCACTCTTTTATAACTTTCGTGACGCTGTTCACATAAACGGTCCTATAACTGGCAATATGGTGCAAACATAATAGTCTGAGCTGTGGACGTAATAATCTGTAATAATCTTCAAAAAAAGCTCATCCCATTGTTGCATTCTGCATCACGGCAGAAAGTTTTTCATTTCAGATCGCAGCGTATCTGATCAAATCGTCTTGATGTAATGATAGATGATGGTGTCGAATGATGATAGATAAACGGTATTATTGTGCATATATAAAAAAATCATAATGAGAATATGAAATCACAACCTTATTCCTCAAGATTGAACCATCATCATCTGAGCACAGGGGTGTGTTAATAAATGTTAAGTACGTGATTATGATAATGCTCCAATGAGAAAAAAAATTTAAAATCCTATGCACACACACTGAAAATTAGCGATGCTAGTGTTTTTGCATGATTTTATGAAGATTTTGTTCGTGTCAGGAATGGCGTTGGTAACCCTAACCCTCTTTTATTGAATGTCTACACCACACACACACGCGGTTTGCTGATGAGATGATCGTGCAAAATATTTAATGTCAAAATCTGATTCAACAGAAGAGATGTGGTTTCAACGTCGCTTTGAAGAACAGGGACAGTGGACTTTGATAGAAAAGTTTTTTTTTCTTCCAAAATTGAGGATGATGAACAATGCTTAATGAATGAGGTTAAGTAAACGCCTCAAGCTTTTGTCCTTTAGCATTTCCTTTAACCGCTTTATTATTATTACTTCTCATTTCAAGTGCGAAGTACAAAAAAAATTTATGAATGTATTCAGTTCAAGTATCATTTTTATTTTAATTAGTTCATTCTTTCAAGAGATTATCATTTGTATCAATAAATATAGAGCACACAATTTTACATGCTCGAGTACATACTTCAAATAATAAATGCAGCATGCATAAATATATCTTACATAAAAAATTCACTTTTACATTTTGATTTCTACAAAAAACCGTACAAAAAGTCTCTTACATTATTAATTTTACTTGTAATAGGTACAACAACAATATAACCTGTAGACACACATATATATATAAAGTACTTAAAATTTGTCGAGCGTCTTTGCTACTGGCGATATCGTAAAAAAATCTTTAAAAAACATCTGCTGCTCAAGAAACTCCACTAACGCATCTCATATTTTCTCTTACTTGTAAACTGTACATATCTGTACAAGTTTGACTATGAAAGTACATATTTCTAATAACTTATTATTATTACCATTCTCAAGTTTAAAAATATAAAAGTTTAACGATCTCTGTGTGTGTATGTGTAAATACCTTGCAAACTTATATGACAGTCGGCATCTTGCACAATTTGCCCTTCACAAATGCGTTTCCTGTAAAGGTGTCTTACAATTTAGCAAAAAAAAATATGCCTGGTATCTAAACTGAATTTAAAGAGATTACTTTATACTAATTCCCTGACAAATTTGTTCATCCAAAATCTATATTCGTCACATGTGGACTTGGATAGTTGCAAAGGGAAGTTTGGTTCAGGAGCATAAAGTTCGCTTCGGACAGTAGGAATCACGCAGTGTGACATATTGCTTCTAAATATATGGTAAGGTCTAATTATAACTTATTACCTACAACAATAAGTACATAATACAAGTACAGTGTTGATAAAAAAACAGGATAATGAGTAGGTACTAAATATAATTGTGTGTACTTATTACATGCAACCAGCAGCAGCACTGGGTGGTCAACTAGGTATTTGTGGATAAAATGCATGTCATGAACATAGTAACGTAACATTTAAAAAAGGGTTCAGTTTTTTTGTACTAACTAGCCCAACACTTGGATAGGTAGGTTAGTGTCCAAAAATAGGATCAAGTGTGTAGCAATTTATGTGATAAGCTGAGATGATAACACAGACAAAATAATAATACTAGGTCCTGTTTGTGCTACATGTAAAAATTGTGCAGACCTTTGTGCTCCATTCTAAAACATTTTGTGTGGACGAAATGCGAGAAAAAAACAATAAATAAACAACAGAGCATGCCTTGTAATAATTGTGATGTATATTAAGTAGATTAACTTGTTCTATTTTTTAAGTAGTGAGTATGCATATTATATGTGTGGCTATAATTTGAAAGCTGACATGAACTGTCGTTTGCAACTTCACATTTTTGGGGGAGGAGGACTTTGGTCAAGTCGTGTGGAATGCAACTGCGGAACCAAAACCTTTAACCCAGTATGTCTTTAAAGCATTGTTGCAAAGAGATCATTAAGTCTTCCATTTTGGATCGGCAGATTTAATGCGGAGTTTACCTTATACTCTTCTTAAATAGGAGAAGAAAGCAGTGTTTTACATGCCTGGCTCGTGTAAACAAATGTACTACTTATTCTACAAGTTCTACATTAGCTAGTACAATATTTTTTTAAAAAACTTTATTAGACAAGAACACCGGATGTGATTGAACCACCGTAAATTTCTGACTCCGACGGGGAAACAGGAGACTGTGGGGACCGCGGTCCTCCAGGCTCCATAAATGACTGTGGCTGTTGTTGTGGCTGTTGTAAGGGATGATGTTAGATGGGGATGCTGATGATGACTAGACAATTGATCATCCTCTTGCAATGGATCCATCGCAGGATTTACAAAACCTAATGTACCATCATCCACCATTATCTCTTCCTCTTCGTGTTCCTCGTCATCGTGATGACGCTGTCCTAAGGCAGGCTCAAGTGTGGCCTTCATATTCCACCTGAGCAGAGACGCAGACACAAAACTAAGAAATAAATTTGTTTTTCCCACAATAGGGATCATGCAGCATAAAAAACTTTCTGTCACAATGGCAAAATGACAGTGATGATTATCGTCATCATCATGAAACTCAATAATAGAGGCACATCAGAACAAAACGAAAAAGTAACAATAATACAACATTCTCATTCATTCGAGATATCGTACAATTGTACATTAACATATCCTCAAAAAATGAAAGCGACACATCATCTTATATATTTTTCTGAAAAAATATTATTATAGTACGTTTTCTCAAAAAACTCACTTCAGTCACGTTGTCGATAAATATTCGTACATCCTCAAAAATCCTTTAAGCGCACAATTTTCAGATTAGCGACACACACAAAAGAAAATTTCTTCTTTTACAAAAAAAATATTGCCACATTTCATGATTTTCTGAGTCAAAATTGAACAAAACTCGAATGGGAAGAATGAGAATGTGGACATGTGTAAATGGTATAAATTATAAAGCTACACAGTTACACAGCACATATATGTAGCTTTCCTCAATAATAAATTACCTCGTCATCATCATAATAGGGAAAACTGGGATTTAATAATTTGACAAAAAAAGAAGTTGAAAAGACAGAGAGCGTAATAACCAGTAGAAGGAAATTTTTACCCCAAAAAGTTACCAGAAGATGAGTAGAATAGAAGAGCGCAGCAGAGTAAAGAAACAAATAAATTTTCGTCATGTCATCATGTTTACCACTTTCCGCGGAGGCATGAGGAAATCATTAGCAAGAATTAGAAAGAATTACTAGGAATTAATCACGACTTACTCAGATTCCGAGTTGTAGCTCTCATGAGGAAGCTCTTGAACTGTGGGGATGGGTGACTCAAGCGTTCCTGGATGCATCTGCGCTCCAGCAGCAGTGGTGTAGCCATATGGAGAATGGAGAGGCAGATGCTGCGGGGGAATGTGATGCGGCTGAAGCTGGCTCCCGTGAATGTCACTTTCCCCGTAGGTGAAATGATGGATCATTTGTATGTGCTGACCTCCTTCCGAAGATGATAACGGGTGGGGAACCATTGTCCCGCTGAGATCGTTGACTGTGTCACCTCCTAAAAATGATATGGAACATTAGCTTGACAAATTGCTTTACAAATGCCGCTCTGCGAATTCTTTTTTTACAATAATCCACTCGATCTCATTTTTACGTGCTTGAAATGGCAAATGTGGCTCGCAATTCCTATCTAATATTGTTTTTAATGTCTGAGAAAATACAAACCATTTACGTATGCACCATGTTCTTAATATGTTATTTCTGCAAATGCGTGACCTATTTTCAGGTATCGTTAGTCATTTTCAAAAAAAAAAAAATCTAGGTAGATGGAATCAAGGAACGTTCCAATTTTTTCTCTACTTTTTTTATGAACTTTCTCAATAAATCATGCTTCACTGACCCAACTCACTCAAATCTCCGCTTCACAAAGTCTTCATGATGCTGAGGCAATGTGAAGTATTTACGCATTGCGTACACATGGAATAATTCTGTGTGGCAGATGGAATTAAAGGTTACAGTCAGTTACAGTCAAATGCAGTGGCAGCCGCAAACTAATGTTAAGAAACACGTTCAGAAAAAAAAGTATTGCACTTTTTCGATTCGAATGATGAAGATGAAAAGGAAAGTTGACGTGAGGAGGGATCCTGCTGCCAAGTTTTCATAATTTCATGTAGCAGCAGCGATTCACACTAAAACTCGTCTCTTCTCATCTGGGTATAATAATCTCTCATTCTTTGTACTAATTTTGTACGAGTGCCATAACACGCTCTTATCTAGACATCCACAAAAGTACGAGGTCTGAAATGGCTCGTTCAAAAAAAAAATTCACACTAAAGTGCATTTTTACAATACGAGAATTTTTCAGAGCTCAATTGTATTTGGTTAATTTTTTAAAAGGATTATAAAACATAAGTCTGCATGGATGGGACTACAAAAGGGTAAAAAAACTAAACAAACAGTCCGTCACACTAGCCTTTTTGTCTGGGAGTTTATTCTTGAAAAGAAAAAACAACAACCAGGATTCCGAGTTTTATTTGTTCGGTTGCACTTGACTGACTGCATTGCACTTGCTTTTTTTATTGTTTGTGAGTGAGTTGCCAGTTTGAAAAAGGTCTACAAACATGCCCAAAGTATCTTATCACACTACAATGCTCATTGTCACATTTTTAAAGTTGGATATTAATGAGCGACAAAAATGCCGTACATCATGCGAGTGAGCAGAAGAGATAAACCCGCATGCATGAAGCTACTAATTTTGCACTATGATGTGCGATTGCCTTGTCGTGTGTCCACAAATAGGTACGTGGTAGGTTTTTCGAGGAAGGATAAAGTTTTGCCGTTCTGTTTATTGTTGAACTCTATTTTTTATGTCATAATACCGTATTATGTTATTTTTTCCTTGTCGCAAATATTTTCTTTTCTCTGGCATTTGCTTTACCTTGATAGACGAAGGGCAGCTTGTCTTCATATTTGAGCTCGGAGCCTTGACCCAGATTGTGCAGATTTTCACGAGAATTGAGTTCCTTCTGGGAGGAAGGATGGTAGGTCGACTCCTCGTCCGTCACTGGGTATTTATAATTATTTATTGACGCTTCATTATCTGAACCAGAACTAGGAGCCCCCACCGATGGTTTTAAATCTAGAAAAGCGGAGCATCACACACCACCACAAACATACCGATAAGTTACTTCTATAAATACCCAATCCATTTTTTGTTACGTCTACCAACAAACCAAGCGCTTATTTGCATGAATAAAAAAGGGTTATCAGAAAAAACTAAAATTCCCTTCAAAAGCAAGCAAAACTAAAATGAAGAAGTGAAACTGAGAAATGGCAACAGAAAGATCGATCGTGTTGAGTTATCAGTAAAAAAAAGACCACACTAACTATTAATTGAGAACTCCCGAATGTTAGGAGGAGGTGAGTAAATGTTGGGTGTCCAGTTAGTTGAGTAGAGTCTAGGTAAAGCGGGAGGTTTCGCGGATGGCATGTGAAGCGTGGACAAGGATGCAGAGACCAACCGATTATTTACGCAGCACGGAGGACTCATGTGGCAATTAGAGTCCATTACGAGAGTATACTTTCCACCTGGTCGAACCCCTTGTTAAACAATAGGTAGTTGAGAAAATTAAAGTAGGTTAGCTTGCAAAAAGTTGTAGTAAGAAATGTTATGAAACCCATCGCACATGAAAGCAGGGAAACATCCAGCTTTTGTGGTTCATTACTTCTCCCCAAAAAATATTGTTATTGAAATGTGTTAAAGAAACGTTTAGTAATGAAATATTAAAACAATGTCGAATTTTGCAGTTATCAGATTCAGCCCAATTTAATATTTATAGTGTAGTAAGTCACTAAATCATTTTTTATGAGTTTTTGCACCAATTTCCCAAAAAAATACTGTACTATATTTAAAATGACATTTATTAGAGATTGTCCCGCTACCTCGTATTTTATCCCAAGTCATAATAATAACTACATACTACCGAGCTTTTCTTGTGATAAATGTCACAAGAGCACGAAAAAAAGAAGTTTATTGACATACCTATAGTAGCGGAGCGTAACTTCGCCTTGGGGGTGGCTTCATCCTCATCGGATGAATGAGACGAGGCTAATTCTAGCGTGTGCTCTCCATCTGAGCTGCCATCGTCAGAGTTGGATCGTTTGCGTGAGCGCTTTGGATATGACTTGCGAATCGAGTCCACGGAGCTGCCACCACCTCCACCACCTTTCCCTGAAAACAACATAATTCAAAGTTGCACAACATTGGTTGATTTCGTGGTGCTATAAATCAGTTGAGAACGTTACAACAACAACAACTTCCTGCTTTCATTCTGCTGACGGGTAATCAATTTTTTTTTAAATTGTACCTGTCTCAATATTGCTACTCACTTTTTTTTGTCAACTTGATGCGGGCTATATTTTTTTATGAATTGTGGCGAACAAAAGAAGTAAAGTCATTCTCTTCATTTTCATGATGACATAATATTTGGGGACACTTAAGGTATAATATTTGTGGTTTCTTCAAGCTTCGATCGCATGTCTCCCCGAAGGTTGTTGCAAAGTTAACAAATAATTTGGAGAAACCTTCCTCTTGTAATTATGAGCAAGTATTTTTTTCTCAGATTCAATTTAGAACCAAGGATTAGATGACGTTGTCACATATTCCGTTATGTACAAAAAGATTTTGTGAGCGTTAAAACAGCTTACATTATGACTTTATGAATGAAACCGGATGGAATATCATTTTTTGGTACTGCACCTGATGCCATCATTGATAACAATGCTGCATTTTTTTTATCATAATATCATTATCACATCAACATTCCTATCTCAGAAATATGTATACAGAACAATATTTCTTCTTTTTTTGTTGCACACAAGTGCCAGCAAAAAATAATGATTATTTGAATGCATGTCACAGTTACACTTAGATGCTGTTGCAGTCCCATTTTCTTCATTTCCAACATGCATTCCAACTTGAACTGCAAAACATTTTTTGAGCAGTGTTCTCTTGTCGTTATACTAATCACCAGCTAATCTCTACTTTTAAGACGCCTGCCACACGCAAACAATGACGAGACCGACAAGTACATTGAATTGTACAAAAATTTAATGTCACTCTTTTTGTCAGAAACGCTAACAAGTCTTATTATATAATGCAGTTTTCATTATTATTACTCCTAAAAGATGGGCAAAAATTTATTTGAAGTTGTAATAAGACAAGCAGTGAGCCAGCGTTCCATGAAATGATTTTTCTACATTTCTTTGGGTTTGTAGAAACGCAGTAGCAGTACAAACTTGTATCCAATTTGCACCACACACTCTTGTTGGTGTATCCTCTGCCTCAAAAATTTTTGTTTCAGAGAGGGTGAGGGTGAGTGAGAGACAGACAAAAAATAGAATTCTTGACGCTTATGCAACTTTACACGGCTTAAATACATATCTTGTCAAAAAAAACATTGCAGGCTCATTCCAAACAATTTTCAGCCCTTGACCTATCAAGCAAGTAAATGATAAGATTACTTTTGTCTCAGTTGAAGCACCTTCTTTTGTCAGAGACAAAAAAAGAGTGCATTTTCTATCATTGACTTGCCCTCATGCCGGTTGCATGTACCGTTGCCTTAATTCTACAAATCTGTTTCTTTCAAAGATTAAAAGGCCTCGGTCGTGCCTCACTGCATTAATTAATTAATAACTTAACTGAATGAAGGTTACTCTTTACTAAAAATCCTTTCAGCAGTTTTGTTGCTTCAGCAGAGAAACAAAAATGTCTTGATAGCCGACCCTCTATTGATACTTTTGTTTGGAATACATACCTACA
>JAHZNF010003739.1:0-10851 GCA_027744215.1 Troglopedetes dispersus | reverse complement strand
GTATACTTTTTTTCTTTCTGATTTCTTTCCCAAAACTTTTGGGTTATTTTCTTGTCAACTGAACCTTTTCTTGTTCTTTTCAATTTCCTATCTTCGTGTTCATCATTTTTTTTAGCACAAAACAAAGTTTACTTCCAAACTTGATGTAAAAAGAGATTTAATTAAAATGGCTTTACTTGTTTGTGTAGATGAGCAATTTGTAATGACAATTTTGGACCTTATCGTGGGTGGCTCGGAGACGTCCAGTAATACCCTAAATTTTGGGGTGCTCTACATGATTTTAAATCCACGTGTGCAGGACAAGGTTCATCAGGAAATTGATCGAATGGTCCCACCAAATGTTCCAATTGACACTACAATGAAGACTAAGTATGCTGGAACATGGATATCAATAAATCATGTTTTTACAAAATTCAATTTTGTCCACATTTGTTTTCTTGTTATGTTTTATTTTGTAGGTTACCTTACACAACCGCAACAGTACTGGAAATCCTCCGGTGCTCCACAGTTATCCCGCTTCCTGCAGCTCGTGAAGCCACTGAAGATCTTGTTCTTCGGAAGTACAATATTAGAAAAGGAACCGCTCTGTTCTTCAACATGTATGGTGTGAATCACGACGACAAGGTTTGGGGCGATCCAAACAACTTCCGTCCAGAAAGGTTCCTTACCAAGGATGAATCCCAGATTGATCAGAAGGTCTTTGATAAGCTCCAAGTATTCGGTGCAGGACGGAGATTCTGTTTGGGGCAGAGTCTAGCGGAGGTCACCATGTTCCTCTATTTCGCCACTTTCATGAGAACATTCAAACTGGAGAAGGTGCCAGGAACGAACCCGTCGCCCGAACCTGTTTTGGGAATTACCTCGGTACCGAAGCCATTTTCGATGAGAGTAATAGAGCGTTCGCATAAGTTATCCATGTAAAATGCAACTCACGGAAACAGAGAAGGAAACCTTTAATCGATATGTGTTTGGAATGGAAAAATTCATTCTGTCCGGCGTCAAAATTTATGAAAATACAATTTTCTTTCTGTGAATAAATCTTTCATTTAATTATGTAATTGAAAAAGCCTCCATAATCATTCATCAATGTACCAAAAAATACAAAAAATAATATAAAATTCATATTAATTAATTGTACACAAATTTTTTACCAACAACTTCATTGTAAGCACCTTTCCATAATATTTTTTTTGTCCACACCAACAAAAATTTTCACAGTAACTTTTGAAAAATATATTTTGCCTAATAATTTTAAGCGAAAAAAATATCAGTACAAAAATAATTGAGAACGAACACACAAATCCCTTTGCCTCTTTTGCTTGCTCCATGTAAAAGGGGCAAATCCACATTGTACAAAAAAAAGTGTGTCATATGTATTGTGTTAACACGTCAGTCTACTATGTCCATCATTACAGGAAAAGGAAGATAAGGTAAGCTGAGAAATTTTTTTTAAAAATTCATTTTTTGACTAAATCAGTTCTACTTAAAATTAATTTTTTTTAAATTAGTAATTTTTGAAGTTGGTGAATCCTGGGAAGTTATTGTTATTATTATGATGGTTATTATTATGATTATAATTATTGTGCTGGTTATTATTATAATTGTTGTGTTGAGTTTGCTGCTGATGTTGCTGATACAAGTGAGCTGGCACATTAGGATTGTAAAGTGGGTCATAAGCTCTAACCGCCGCGGAATGTTGAGGAAGTGGAGGATGAGTTGGGTGAGCGTGAGATGGAGGATGAGTGGGGGCGGCTGGAGGGTGGGTTGGAGCGACAGCAAGACGATGATGAGCTGCTCCATGGGTATGTGGGTTAAAATTTTTGGCACTTGGGGGATCCACCAAAGGATTGTAGAAGGGATTGTAGTCCTTATCAGCTTGCTGGTTGTTGTGGTTTTGGTTATTATTGGAATAATGTTGTGGAGCATGATTTTGTTGTTGATGATGAGCTGGAGCGTGGGTTGGAGCTTGTTGGTACAGGTGAGCTGGGACATGGGGGTTGTGGAAGGGATTGTAGCCACTTGGGTGGTACTGTTGTTGTGGCTGGTGATGAGATTGCTGATAATTGTTTTGTTGGGGTTGGTGTTGATATTGATGAGGATTGTATGGAGCTTGGTGGCCTTGTGGCTGTTGTGGAGCGGGAGAACGAGGAAGGTGGTCACCTTCCACCTGGAAACCGTCCTTTCCAGCACGGTACTTCACCGTGATAACCTTCCCACTTGGATCAGTGTAGGAGTACTGCCCTTGCACGCTTCCGTCCGGTGAGACCGTTTCAGAACGACCAGAGTCACCGGCGTTGTAGTTGGTTGGGGAGTAGTCTTGTGCGGTGGCTAGGGCCACGCCCACTACTATCAAAGCCTGGAAAGAGAGAGAGAAAAAAATATTATTTATAGATTATATTTTTTCAGAATATTTTTTGTGGACACAATTTTTTTAAAACGTTTCCAGAAAAACTTACGTAAAGGAACTTTGCCATTGTGTGTCACTAAATACTACTGGCTACTCAGAAGTGAGTCCACAGTATAAATTTTTCTGTGTCCAAGTGGAAAGCTACAAGTGAAGTGAAGCTCACAACTCACACCTTCAAACCTTTTATATCCAGCTTCATTATTCATTTTCCTAATTAATCCAATTCCAGTTGGATTCAAGTCTCCGACAAAAGGTTGCGGCCCATTTAGCACTTTTTGAATATCATGGAACGTGGTTACACGTACATACAAACATTCCAATGTGTGCACATCAGGCGACATATATATTTTTGCACCTGAGGACCAATCAAAATTCGTGACTTGAGTGGAGCACAAAGTAGTATTAATGGAATGTATACTACTATAGTGCACTTTTTTTTCATGAATTTTGGTTTTAATGACAACCAAACAAAAGAAGAATGTTGTAAAGGAGTAATATATAAAGATAAGCTATATACTATTGACCCATTCCAATCTTAGCAGATCTTATTGATGTCGGATGATGATGATGACAAAAATTTTATCCTTTGAAACAAGAATAATATATTTTTGCATTGTACTCTTATCAAATATTTAATAGAAGATCAAGGCTCTGCATGGCTCTGCCCAGTTTTCTAACCTTCCCATGTTTAAGTCTTGTGTGCATAAATTAATAAAAAAACTATTATTGGGTCGTCATGATGGATGCACAAAAATAATTTTTTTTCTAGGGCACTCCACTGCACCACTTTTAACGAGAGTCTCTTATCATATATGCATATGCATAATATGGACACGCCATTCCCGAAAATGGTAGGTATTTATGGTGATCACACGGCGTCTTAAAAAGGGTGAACACACCTAAAAAATAGTGATTTTGATGGGCTCGCAACCGTTGCTCACTCTTCATTTCATGCTAATATATGCACACATATACACACAACTGGGATGATGCTGACTAATTTTTTTTGTATGCTCTCAAGTCGCCTTCACTCGTCTTGTCTGGTCAAAGTCATGGACACACTTGTGTGCTTGGCTTGAAGAAAAAAAAAGTGGGATGGGACATAAAATGAGTATCTGATGATGATGCGTGGTCGATCATTATTTTTATTGGGCTTGGACCTTTTGGAATTTTTTGACCACTATTATTAAATTTTATTGTTGTAGTGCTACCACCACTTATTGCGAAGGAGAGCTCATTATTGTCCCACCGAATTAAGAAGAAAAGGAAGTGACTCGTTATCCACGAAATTGATTAACGAGAGTTAGCTCAGTTTCAGGAGAACCAGGAAAAAAATTATTATTGAAAAAGGAAGTGGCTCAAGTTTTGTGTCCTTTGTCTCCTTCTAAAAAAGAGGAATTAATTTCTGAACACAAAGTACATATGGAGATATTTACAACATGATACTCTTGTTAATGCTTGGGTTGATGTCTTAACAAAAAGACGCATTGTCACCGGAGCAAAAATCCCATCATCGCCACATGACTCCATTGTTACACTTTTCTGGCATATTTTTTTTATTATTCTGGCTCGGAGGGTTATCTCATGCTTGAAGAGTAACTTAATATGCAATAATGCAAGACAATAAGAAAAAAATATATATTTTACATGTTTATTCAATAGAAATGCTCTCTCAGTTTGTGTGTGAGGTTATGTAGATTCAAAGGCCAATCATAATTCTGTACCACATAATTTTTTTTTGAACTGGCTTTTATTGAATTTCTTGGTATAGGAGAACATTTGCATAAGATGTTTGATACCACCTTGTGTGTACAAAAAACTTCTTCTTTTGTAGGGCTCCTTCATGCTTTTCTACATATTTTGGCCTGGAGCAGCGGGCCAGAAGAATATGCCAAAGAGAAGAAATATAGATTAAGTCAAGTATACTTGGATTATTAGCTGTGTACATGTTCATTTTCTATTTAAATTTCAATCCAGTTTCTTATCTTTATTTTGTCTTTTTTTTACTTGTCTCAAAGGATTACTACAAGTAACAAAACAATGTGCATGTGTGCATAAAAAGGAATTTATTCTGTACGATAAAAATAGTTTTGGGGTGACTGTGTCCATAATATTAAAGGAATGTTCTTATCATAGTAACTAGAATATTGAGATTGTTTAATTTGTGTTCCAAAATTACACACAGAGAGAAAAATAATTTTGTACAGTATAGTTTAGTGATGGGTTAACGGTCCACCTTAGTTCTTTTCAGTATGGGCTAGATTGTCATGGGAAGATAGGTGCCCTTGCTACTTTCAATAGGGTTTTAAAATGATGTGGAGTAAAAATTTGTAAAGCCAGGAACGATTCAAAAAGTTTGGAACTGTTGGAAAGGTGAGCGTGACATTCCTTGTGTGCATGCAAACCCCATGTGAACTGGTGTAGTAATCTCTTGAGAGACACAATTTGCCACAAATTTGCATATATGCCTACTAATCTGACAACTCAAGTAGTTTTGTGAGATTGATCACTTGCCAAGAGTTAGCCACGTGTTACTACTACCAGTTCCATGATGTCTTACAGGAAAAACCTGAGCTATTGGTCTTGCATTTTTTCACACTCTGCTGAAATCAAACCATGATGGATTGTCATTGTGTAATAATAAGAATAAATTGCCCATCAGCTTTCAAATTACACCCTTGTCTAGGGCCATTCAATAAAATGTTAGGATCTAATTTTTCTTCCTTTTCTCATGATGACAAGATCATTTAACATCAATTTGGAGGGAAAAGTACATGAAAATCATTTTTGCTTCGTACTTTGATTGAACACATAATTGAATTAAATGTTATGGAAATTGATTTTCTTCATACAACCGGTTCGCGAGCTGAAGAGAATTGCATCTAAGCTGAATAAGTATAAACCAACAGTGAAATTCAGTATTTTTGGCGTCCAAAATTGCCAACAAAAATTGATTTCGTTCCGTTCAAAAAATTGACCCAAATTGTTCATCAAGTTCACCTCTACCAATTTTTGCTCAACAATCAATTAAAATGCAAAATAATATTTACTTTCTTAAAAGGGCACAGCCGTCTTTGGACACACCACAGACATTTACAGAAAAGTGTACATGAATTTTTTGTGCTTTGTTGTTGTTTACAATTATGGACACAATTTTTCTACTCTCAGAAGAAGAAAACTCCATAATAATAATGATGTGATGATGGGCGCGCGTCAGAACTGAGGACGACAAGAAGGATGACGCCTCTTGGGTCTCCCTCTAATGCACCGTTACAAGCTCCAGAAACTCACTCTCCAGATCACAAAATCCTCAAATCACAGTAATCAAAATGTGTCCCAAAGTGTATCATTTTCTCAACTTAAGAAAACTGACTCCAGCCTTGTCTCCCGCTGTTTTTTTACTTCGATTATCTTAGTTTTTTTATTACTGAGCCAATCCCAATCCTTGAAGGAATATTCACCTAAGAAAAAACTAATTGCAGGTTGTCAGGCATTAGTCTCAACATGCCACTGGAAATTAAAATGTGTCCATTAATATGGTACACTTGTGCAAACGAGAAGTCAACTACTAATCATATTCCTTCAAGATGAAATGGTGGCTACGATGAACCATTTATTATTTTCCTTTTTTCTCTCATCTATGATGAGGATGACGACGATGATGGTACGATGGCTCCTGAAAACATCAGTCAAGTTAAAGTACACATTGAAAACTGCTCCATGTCCAAAAAAATGATGATGACATGTTATCCTACCTACAAGAATTTTTTTTATTCGTGGGTACGTCCTGACAAGTAGAAAAACATGTTTTCCATCACGTTTTTATCCACACACGAATTTTTCTTTCGAGGAGCCAAAAAATAAGCAACTTGGGCTGAAGATTAATGCACCATAAACCATCATTAGAGCCACCATGTGCACTGCCCCAATAGAAAAATATATGTGGACAATGAAATATTACTACAGGTTTTCTTGTTGCAGAAAAAAAATCCGAAAAAATACTATTTAATATACAGTCTTCTTCATTCTGATTTTTTTTAAACAAAAAGGTTTTTAATGGGAAGTACACGCTTAACGTGTAATTGCTAAATTATATGGTTGTGGCCACACCATCCTGAGTGAACCTGGAAAATAAATACCGTGATGTAAACTGTATCGTCCACACCTTTCCAGACAAGCTCAATGGTGGCATCAATCAATAAATCAAAAATTATAATATTAGGCATTCCACACTTTGGTGGAGCCATTTAACCTGTCTCACAAAAATATAAGGAGCAGTCAATATTGATCGCTTATCAGACAAAGGTCAAGCGACTCCGATCCCAGAAGAAAAAAAAAGACATCACCCATCACCATTATTTTAGATGAGCCATTGCCAAGAAAATGTGCAAATAAAAAAATTGGAATTGCAAATTAGAGCAAAGATTTTTTTTAAGATTTGGAGCCAAATACATATATTCTTGTTTTTTTTACTGGTTTACTTCTAACAAATAAAAATACAGTTATCAATAATGTGTCCATACTAATATGTTAAGGTAAGTATTGATACATAAAATTTTCTCTATATTTGTATTACAATTTTATTCCAGCTACGAATCTATAATTCTAATGATTGCTTAAATGAGAGTACACACAAAAGCGAAAAGGTATTCCCCGTCTCCATAATTCGACTTGAAGAAGAAAACTTGTTAAAGAAGAAAAAAATGTTTTAACCAGTGCAATAAATAATATCATTGGGTTTGGTTCTATTGGTTAACAAAAAGAGCATAATTATTTTCCTATTCTCTCTACTACACTCTGCTGCTCTTCTAGTAATCTACTTGACTTATTTATGACCACTGTTCTTCTTATCATCGTCATATATAAATTTTTTAGATCAAAATGCAAATAAAACGCTGTAGGTAGTTGTTATTGTGCGTGCTCTTGCTCACCAATGTGTCCAGAATGGGATGGAGCAATTTCTGAAGGATTTGACAGCAGCTTGCTTGCAAATTTGCGGTTTTTTGCTGTTGTTGTTCTGTGTAGGTATATTTTCAATCGCTGTAAAAAAGATATGATTAGTTGATATTCAAATTGATACTCTACAAAAGTATCTTGTATCTTGGATAAAAACAGGAGGTGGGAGAAGATTTTCGTAATAAAAAAAATTAATCCATCCAGGTGACTCCTTCCTTTTTGTTTGGGTAATTAGAAATTTGTCGAACAAACTGTGATTGATGAGGAGACCAATTTAATCAATCGTGTTCAAAAATTTTTTCTGCTGGTTATCTCGTATTCTTATTGTGTCCAGTAGTGCTCCGCCTCCGTGTTTACTTTCCTGTATAAAAAATAAAATTATGAGTGATAAGTCCCACAAAAAAGGGTGTTCAAAATTTTATGAAACCGCTTTTGTGAAAAAATCACACCACTACTAGGAACTTATCATCGGTGATCTCATTAAAGAGAAATTAATTTGCTTAGGCATAATTTACAAAATTACAACAAAAGGGATGCACGCGAGTCTCCACTTTATCTTCTTGCTTACACGTCACAGATGAAATCACAAAAGTCTACCTTGTTCATTATTGATGGTCAATCAATTGTTCTCCATTTTTTACAGTGTCACAATTTATCAGAGATAAAAAACCAACAAGAATGTGCTTCAGCACTCATCATCATTTTTCTTAAGTAGCTCGTCGTCATCATCATGACTTGGCTCTTGTGTCCACTCTTGTGACGTGATAAAGTGAGTGAGTGTTATCTGAGAAACTTGGTATTTTACACGTGTTTTTGTACAAGAAGTCTCCCAAATGGAGAATTAGAGCTGAGTTCTCAATTTTCATTTTGGATTTTTTTTTGCACGCGATCCAACTCCTCAGCCCATCTTTTTTTCATTCTGGTTTAATCAGATCTTCTGTGGTAATCTCGCAGAATGATGCAAGCTACGAAAAGCATTTCGTTTAGGGATGGACCCATTATTAATTGCGAGCCAACAATGATTTGCATTAATTCCTCCACAAAGGAAAAACCAAACTCATGCGAACCAGCGTTTTAACGAGAGTCTAGTTAAAACTTTTTTTTTCAATGGACACAATAGGATAGTTTATCATGTTTTGTTGGTATACAATCATCATCATGATCGTCAGCTCCAGTTTGGATAAATAGTTGTGTTTTGCAATGGTGATAAAAATCTTGTTCTCTTTTTCTTCTGAATTAGTCAGCTCAAGTGCATTTCACACGTTGAGGCGTCTGCACGCACAAAATTTAGTGACCACATTCCATTCCAATTTGAACGGAAAAATAAAAGGGATGGAGCAAAAAATCTAAATGTTTCATTCTCACTTTATACTTTATCACACTTATCATTACTTCTTAACATGAATTGATGGTTTCATCGACAGTCACGAAAACTTTGATTCAACATAAAAGAAAGTATTAGTTCAAAAATAAATTTTTTTGTAGTAAGAAAAAAAAATGATCAAGTTCATCATGACATCTTAAACGATGATGATGATAAGCAAATGATCAATGTGGTCAATGCAAAAACAAGACAATGGAGAACACAGGAAGAAAGGTGTTTTCTCAACTGGAATGAAAAATGTATTCTCTCTTGTAGCTGTTGTTTGTGATAAGGAATTTTTTTATGTAGCCTCCAGCCGATTAGCTCTCCATTATTATTATCAGCGTAACAATGTTATGATTATGTTTTGATTATTATTACTTTTATTTTTATTATCACTATTATTATTTGCATACTTCTATATAGACTAGATATTATTTTCTATGCTTCTGCTTTTTTATCTTGCATGTTGTAAACTTTATGGCTTACAAACTGGTTCAAAATTTGAGCTCCATTGTGTGTCCACTACTGACTACCAAGAAAGATCTTCTCAGTTAATTATGATTTTTTTTTTCAAAAACAAAAGCAATTCTAGAAGCATTTTTGCAGACATGGATCAATGTGTTAATAAGCGAGTAAAAAAAATGTGTTCGTGAATATTTAATTGAGAAGAGAAAAGAGTGTGCATGCTTATCAATTTTTTTCTTTTGAGGTTGTGGCGGGACTTGAGGCTATTACTCTTCTGCCACTTTAAATTGCTGGTGTGCACAGGTGATTTATCTGTTAATCAACGGGACGTTACAATGTGCACATATAAAAAAAAACTTATAGAGCAGATCACTTTTCTATAATAATCATATTAGGTGTCCACATATACAAAAAATATCACATTCCATTGGACCAATTTTTTTTGCTCTTCTATATTGACAAGGTATTGTACCACACGATAGTACTTCTTCATTGTTTCACAGCTCCAAAAAAAATGATTTACTAGAGTGGAAAGAGGAAATTTTTGTTCTTCGAGCTTGTTTACAACAACGAATTGTCATCAAAGATGAGCGTGTTCTACTACTGAAGCCGTTATTTTTAGGGGGTAATCCTGCCTTAGTATTATTCTGTGGCACAGAAAAAAATTACGTACACCTTTCATGCGTACACCACACCACCACCCGTTATTAAGTTCACGTGTGTGTGTGTGTGGACACATTTCCTTAAAATGAAATTGAGCCAGAATGAATCTTTAAAGAATATGTAAATGAGCGTAATGAATAATATACTCTTCACAGGTATTATCATTACGTGTATCCCCGCATGAAAAAAAAAATTATTGCGAAGATAAAGTGAAGTTACTCCACCCCTTTTTTGTTCCGCCGCTGGTGCTTCACACACACACCATCAGAAAAATGTTGGTGGCAGATGTGGCACTGCCGCCGTGAAGAGAGCACATTATTTATTGCCTCAACTGTGTCTAACTGGATTCACTCAAATTCAAAATGGAATGAGGGAAGACACACACTAAGATTCACAATGTCCCAATCATTTTTGGGAGGTAACGTGGTGCTTTATAAATACATTTATAAAGCACGTTCTCCAACAAAAAAGTGATTATCTCAACTGATGAGAGTAATGACGATGATCAGGGTCACTGATCAACAAGTTGATCAGTACTTGATTCATTAACCTTATTTGGATTCTGCTCTGTTGTGTCTCCAAAAAATGAAATGATGCAGGAGCTACAAACAAAGCTCTGTAAAACATGCAAATTCGATTCACTTTGGAATTTAGGAAGAAAGAAAATAAGAAAATGGATACTTGTAAGCAACAAGTAATAATGATTTTATTTGGAGATATGTCTAATGAAATTATTTTTTGAAAAATTGACACTGGCCAAAAAATAAAAAGAAGAGTAGCTAGCATATAAACCACCAAGACAAGAAAATGTGCTTGCCTCACTTTTGTGTATGCTAGAGTCAAAATAGGAAAAATATAAATGAATCGTTAATGAGCCTGATCATCAGTCATCATCACCATAAAATGTCACTCGACTTGGGAAAAACTATAAAATATATTTATTCCTATTTGGAGTGAGGCAGTGGACACACTCCAAAGAATATAGTAAAAAAAA
>JAHZNF010003738.1:0-16163 GCA_027744215.1 Troglopedetes dispersus | reverse complement strand
AACGCGTTCCTTGTTTCATTAGCATGTGAAAATCATTATACAGGGCTGCCTAAAAAGTTTTAATTTTAATCCTTCGTGTTTGCATCTCAATGTCTCAATCACAATTGAGTCCCCTAGCTCACTCTGAAACTGTATGCAATTTTAGATTCCATTCATTCACCACGAAACTTAAACGGATTATAAAACATACCTGTTCTTCGCTTCATACTTTTTTCAAGCTAAAATTTTTATTATATTTCTTGGGAAAGGGAATACCAAAAAAGAAAGACTGTTGAATAATTCATCACATAAATACCAAAATCGGAAACACTTGAAAGGAATATGCTTCTAGTTAAGGAAGCAGACAAGACTTGTAACATTCACAATTTCCAGAACTATGATTTTCTGGGTACCCAAAAGGAAGGCCGAAATACCAAAGAGCCAAATAATAATGTTCGCTGATCTTAAGAAAGAGGTTCTGGTAAATTCAAGGACAATTGTGGCGAGGAAGGTGGCACAGTCAGAACAAAATTCAATTATCTTGACGATCATCTACCTTTCACATAACAGAAATTCTTATTCTTTTAATTATTGCTGGAGCCTGCCAACCAACCATCCATTCGTTTTAATTTTCTGAAAATGTCTACCCTTGCCTAACTTTCCGATGTTGGATGGAGTGTTTTTAATCAGCACTCCACTTCCAGCCTCCAAACTTTACTTGAAGATCTGAGACGAGCTCAAGTCCTGTGTAAGTCGTGGATCATGTCTCACCCTAGAGGAGTTATAAGCACTCTATCGAACACAAGATTATACCACATCAAAATCTTGAAACTTTTCGACCACTAAAATGAGATGAAAATCGACACCACCATCAAAATGCCATAAGTGCACGGTTCCTCCTCATCTGTTCCCTTTCAGTCACAGGTCTTCCAGAGACGTCAAAAATGAAAGGATAAACAAATTCAAAATTCGAAATTATTTTCCATTCATTCCTTTCTCTATTACTCATCTCCCTTTGCTTCACTGTTGTGAATAATGTGCGCTAATGTGTGTAGGAAGCTAATTTACCGAAGGAGGGGGAGGGATGCAAATGAGTGCATCTGTGGTGTATCTTTTACATCACATTCAGATAAGAAACTGAGAAACTTTATTAGCAGGCACGACAAAGCATTCTATTTATTTATAACAATCATTATCATCATCATCTCTGTGTAGGAATATTTCGTAGCTCCCCCTCTTCACAGTGAAAATCTTAATGCTTCATTTTTATTATCCTTCATCAGAGCTTCTTATTCATTTACATTTCTTCAAATCCTAAAGACTCATTCTTCCCAACAATTGTACAACTTTCATGATTCACAATTATGTGATCAGAGCAGAACATTGCAACGCAGTTTTCCTTCTTTCTCAAAAGTCGGCAACTCAAAACCATGCCTAAACTTTGTTAGAAGTGAATACGGACGGTGTTTTTCATTAATTCGTTCCACTTGGCAGAACTTCACTAACACAACAATAACAGCCAAAAATCCTTCGACGACAAAGGTACCCCTTTTGGCACAGCTTTGCAAATAATAATACGTGTCCAAATGGTGATAAAATACTTAATGATAAAACTAGGTCCTAAAACGAACTAAAAGGCAATAATTACTATTTTGAAGAAATCAAGTCGCAGCATAAAACTTCTCAGTGCTTTTGCTATGACGTTGAGGGTGATGAAGTTAAGGAGTCACAATATAATAACATGTGAAACAAAAACCCAGTAATCGGAATCAACAATAACATGCCTTCGTCTTCATTTTCCTCATTTATATCAAGTTCCAACAACGCACTCATTCTCTAAGCACTCCCCCTTTACAGTCTTAATGGGCCTCTTTAAACAGGGCCAATAATAATAGCAATAATATAAGTTTGGGTCAAATAGAACAACAAGTAAGACTAAAGAACTTCTCTCTAAGAACTCTTACGAATTCTCCTGAATCAGACAGAATAATAAAAAGGAGAGCCTGTTGATGTTGATGAAGTTTCATTACATTTCGTCGATGCGAATAATAAAGGAGGAAAAGTTTCACGAACTCAGGGAAAATTTTTGGAAACAAAAGCATCGTAACGACTTATTGTTATTATAATCTTTGAGGAAGAAAATGTGAGCAGAAGTTGGGGAAAGAAAAAGAGTTAAGAAATCCTCCTCTCACTCCTTCCGCTTCTACACCTCCGCACACACATGCAGTCTCACATTTTTGGTGAACTAATTTTATGGATGTAAAGCCAACAAGAAGATGAATAGTATTTCTTTCTCGTCTTAGAAGAAAGCGAAAACTCCCAAGTACTTGTGTAAGAGAGATTACCGTTTTGCGAGCAGTTGTCTACTAATCTGTTCTAAAAAAAGACCGGTACTATACTTTATTCCCTCGCATAGCATATTATACTTTGGACATAGCATGTGCACATGCAAAAGTTACGGTGGTGGTGAACGAATTCATGCTGTTTCACTTTTTCAGTTGGGACTTCCAGCACAATTTGTGATAGCAGAGAAGGAGGTTTGCGCTATATCCTTCCTACACCAACGCATATCCGTGCAGGGGGAAAAGTGAAGGAACGAATTAAGGACAGGAAAATTAATACGAGTCGACAGTTACATAAGAGTTCACAGCTCGAAAGGAAAACGTTTGACTCCTTTCTTTCTCCCACTTCGCCTGCCTCGCCGAAACCATCCCTTTCCCCGCTGTCTGCTGCTTCTTGATACCAAGGAAAAAAGGATGAGAAGGGATTTTCCTAGGTATTCCAAACAATAATGCATTCTTAAGCTCGTAAGACCCTATGACGTCTCTGCCTTTTTGAAATGCTGCGGATACAGTTCTTCTTCAACACGTGTGCTAGAGATGTTGCGTATGAAACTATGCTATTGTATGTACTTTCATTCCTTGCATCATACAGCTGCTAATTTATTCAACTTGTCCAATTACAATTTTGCCTATTTTTTGTTCCAGCTTTTGAGCAAAATATAATTTAAGTGCTAGTTTTATACTTATGATCTGATCTCTTGTGACAACAACAACTTGTAAGTTGTAATTAGAACAGGAAACTTTTGGGTGTATTCTAGATGTAATTTTTTAGTTTCTTGAGAAGTTGTTGTCAACTAAAAATCGTCTCGTATTTTCCCTTCTGGTCACGGTTTTAAGCACCGTCCTCAAAGCAGAGTAATCAATTGCAATCAAGGTAAATGCACGTAGTCGTGTGGCTTGACAAGTGTACCTAAAATTTAAGTTTGAAACCGTTTCTAATATAAAAACCATCGAAGCAATTTTTTGGTATAATGTGGTCTTTATGTGGATTCATATGTGTTCTGAAAAAAATGAACAGTGAAAAACTTTTATAAAAGCGTGTATTTTGTTCTAGAAATAAATTGTCTCGAATAATGTTACATTTATTACTGAAACCATAATCCACGCTACGCTCTGTTTCATCTTTCACCATACTCCACACACAGGAGATATTACATACCCCACACCAGATCAAAAGTAGCAGTGGCACTGCCGCTCACGTCATTCAAGAACCCGAGGAATTGCATATCATCATCTGGAACGGCAAACGAACCAAGGAAAGAACGGCAAAATCTACGAGGAGAAGAAGAAACAAGTGACCACAATGACAATGACAGAGTACTCTTCCGCAAAACTTCTCATGCCAATCTTGTTGTTGTAGCCAAAAGATTACTATTCTTATACCGCCAATATGTATGAATTTACGGACGGAGGTTCGAGTCTGAAAACTTTTTATTCACAAGTTATCCCTTTCCCTTCTCCTCAGTCTTTATATCCATGATCTGTCTTTTTCAGCACGTCCTCCTTTATATTTTCCGTTGCGTTGCCTTTTCTGCTCCGCCAGTGTATGCAAAATACCTAATCACACCGCACAGAACGTCTTCCCTGATCTCCTTCCTCCTTTCTACAATACCGCAACATACCACGAAATGGAAGAATAGCGCATCTAAAATAGGAACGTTGCTCTAGAATGAATAAATTCCCATGATAAAGCACAATATAATATTAATGCGCGCAATGTTGAGCGGTGGTGGTGAGAAGGAGTACCTATCAGCATCATCATCAGCATGGCTCTCACTCTGTACCAAAGTTTCTGAAGCAGGGAGCGAAGACAACAACAATAAAAGCTCATGTTGTTTGATTTGCGGTTTCCAACTTTGTCTGCCTACTTGCCTAACTGTGCAATAATGTTCTATTAAAATGTATTATAGCACTACTATTTGTTCCCTCAGTGTCATCATCAACTTTAATCTATAGCTAAATACACTCTTGCTCGATCCTTCTATTTTCACTCCTTCAGTATTTCCTACAATATATTTTTTGCGAGACACATCTTCCACCAAAAAAGTGGTACCAGCCAGTCCTACACTATTTTCCTGAGGAAATTAATGGTGTCATTGTCGTCTTCCACTCGCTGCACAAATTTACTGACATGCTCACCACCACCACATCATCATCATCATCGTCATCATTGCAAAATGCATGTATTCTCCCGCACAAGCAATATAATTTTGTATATCATCGGTTGTTGCAAACTTATAATCAGTGAACATTGTATAAAACATTTATATTTTTCCCAAAAGTAAAGTCAAGAGGAGGGGTAGAAAGAACTACTAACAATTTGATAATTTGTAATACATACTACCGCTGACGCTCATATGACAGTTCCTTATTCAATGGTGGCGTTCTTGATAACACAAGAAATGTCATGTAATATGTTTTTTTGTCTTGAATATTATGTTTTTTTTACTGATGTAGCTTCTGCTCTGCTCATGTTCTTCTTCTTTTTACAAGAAAACATAATAAACAGTAGTGTGACATCTCGTAATATTTTTCACAAAGAAGTAACCACACACACGCATGTTCTGTTTTCTGTGACATGTCAAACTCTGCAATAACAGTTGAATTCCAAAAATGGATTATTACGCTGTGCTTCGTTCGACAAGTTGTGTTAATGTAAGGCGTGATTGACAACATGTGACAATCTCGAGTTTGAGTTTGTATCCGCTTGATATGGCAAACCAAGAAAACACAACGAACAGGAACAGGCGAATGAGCAATTTAATTTATGTGCACTTTTTTGTTGTGATCCGTTCGTCACACTCAACTTGAGTCAACGCCATTAACGTCACACCACACTCAGAAAAAAATATTATTGATTCTCTGCAAGAAAAAAAATCAATGTACGTATTCTCCCTTCAATCATAATTTCTTTGATGACATTCTTCCATTATTTCCTCCACCACAGTGCGCACATCACCACCAAGAGCCGTTGTCTAAAACGCTGTAGAAATGTTTTAAAAAGTTGTTCAGCTTTGAAGATGCTTCGACGTTTTTTTTTTAAATATATTTTAATGGTAAAATTCGATAAACATGTAACAGTAAATTTTTTCTTGAGTTAATGTTATTACAGAGCGCACTGCTCAACTTTGGTTACTCTGTCGATTGACTCTGTTTCTTGCTGGCTCATGTTTTATCAACATCGTTTGAAAGGCATTAAAATGGTTGGGAGATTGCTTAACGTGATTTGGCAAAATCAATCATCAACTCAGTTCCTAAAAAACTGAAATTGCACACCTATTTAACATATGAATAGGGACTACCTACCAGCATGAATCAACCATTGTGAGTTAATGGTAATAATGAAACGATAATATGCAAAAGAAAAAAAAATCAAGTTGCAGTGGAGGAAGGGAAGAAGAAATTAGTTAATCGACTTTGTTTTAGAGGAGAGAAAAAAATGATAATAACAATAATACTGGTTTTTATTATGCAACCAAGTAGGTAGATAGATGTAATTCAAGTAATCAGTTCGGTATTGTATCATTATCGAGTTGATTTTGGCAGAAGCAGGCTATGCCTGATGCACCAGCACCAACCAAATTGCCTAGTAGTTTAGATTAGCTTCTCCGAAGACCTGCTTTTCCATCTCCCTTTTGTAAATTGACGCGTCGTCATCCTCAACTAATAGCTGCCTACTCTCTTTGCCCTGACATTTGCATGAACTGTTTATTCAACAATGATGCAGCTTCTTACAAAAAAACACGCATCTTGAATTTTTTTTCAATCCTCCAATACTACCAACATATGACAAGTCATTCTCTCTACCATGATCGTTAGCATTATCATTCTCACATCTAAACAGGTACAAAAAAGCACATACTATAGGATGCTGATGTAATTTGGGCAAAGTATACAGGGGAAAAGTTGAAATTGGAAATTATCCGAGTGAGCAAAGTGAATCATCATTGCCGGCGAAATTTTTTCTGCTTAGCAGCTTTGTATGTTGGATTCCTTGCCACCATAATCGTATCTGGGGAACTGTTGCTATAATATTACCACAAGTTTACTTGGATTTACGGCTTCCGTAGTATAGTAGTAGGATGATAATAATATGCTCATGTCGGCTGGTCTGTTTAAAATATTCAATTCGACCAGGCAGACTTTCTGATGGACTGGTTTGAAGCTGTAAACGTGAATCCTTTTCATATTTGCTGCTACCAGAATACGACATGCCTGTCTACCTACTACCGTTTTCTTCATTTCGTAAAATGAGATTTTAATAAATTACTGAGAAGAAGGGACTCCTTCGTCGAGACGAAACCTGAATCCATCTCGTATCGTGTCATGTCCTTCTCGTTTTCAAGCAATCTTATCCGAATGGGCATTTTATTGCCCTCGTTGACTTGAGACCATGAAACCCAAACGAAAATGTTATGACGGGATCGATAATAATAAAAAAATTGAATTAGCAGTAGCGTGGTAAGCGCAGAGGTAATATAATAATATTATGGATATTTTATCGAACTGACCCATCAAACAATAATAATGGACAGGACGGGATCATGAATTACGGCCATGTGTAATGCACACAAGAGGTAATAGACGTCACAACTGCCATGAATGTACTTCTTGATTATATGATACGTTTTGACCGTTATCGCCATTCCACCTCCGATCAACTTGACAACCCACACTGGCTGAAGAAATTGAAAATTATGCAAATTCAATATTAATTTGATGCACGCCTAAAATCTTTACTGACCGCGATTTTAGATTGCAATAATATTGCATTCATTGCAGTTTGGGAAATCACAGTGGTAAATTCGAGAAGGAATACGTCATTTCACGTAGGGAGCAGGTCACTTGGAGTTGATGATAAACTCGAAGCAGAGAGAATATTTTAAGTGGGCTGCGCCTTAAAAAAATCATTATTGCATTCTTGAACCATTTCATTTTTTCTGGCTTCCTTACAACTTCAAATTTTGTTATGAAAACAAAGAACGGAAGAAAGCAACAAAAAACTTTGTACAAAGTTAATAACACATTGTCCTGCTGTGCTTACTCATCTTTACGAAGACAAACAGGAAGCCAAAAATTAGTTTTTCACACATCCGGTGAGTCCCTAAAAAGAAGATACTGCGTAGGTACATGAGCTATCTTCTTTAAAAATCCAGATCACCTTCAAAAAACTTTTTTTCCAACCAGACAAGAATTAATAATAAAAAATACAGCGCATTCTCATAATTGTACTCATCATTCATCATCATGAAAATGAGTCAGACCCGACTGATGTGCAGCAATCATGCAACAAAACTTTTTCTGAAAGCTTTCTTGTTTAATCCGTGTGCTACACCAGCCAAACGAATTTGCCTGCAGTGTGTGGTCATCACCGTAATCGTACCTTAGTACCGTGATGAATGAAAGAGGCAAATCACGCAATCAACCTTACAAACGAACCAATTCACTGACCATTTTCCCCCAGAAAAATAACAATGGCTGACCCACTGCTACACATTCTCAACGATAATAAGCCATCAAACACGCTATCAGAAGGACTGGGCACAAGAAATACGTAAATTTTGTTATTATGCAACGTTACATGTCGTGTGATAAGTGCCGCGATCGAGTTCGACTCAGAAATAAATACAAGTGCATTCTTAATATATTGCATAAACGAATTATCTGATCTTTTCTCTTTCATTTTTCCCAAATTAAAAGGTTGCCCCTGTCAAACATAACATTATTAGCTCCCATTATAGCCACCTTAATCTATAAATGAGTTCAGTCCAAAAAGAACGAAAGGAAAATGCTGAAAAGCAAGATTACATTTTTTTATTGCGATGAAGATATGTCAGCAAGATTTCCGCCCTTGCTTGTCAAGTGTCTCGTCCTGTCAGCCTCTATACTTTTGCTCTTGGCATTATCCATCAATACTGATCTCGCTTTGTACGTTTTCAAAAACTGTGTGCAAAGCATAATAGCTCATTTTAATTTCTCTGCCTCCTCTTAACTAAAAGGAATAAATGAATGAAGAGTTGGGGGAGAAAAAAAGTGATTGTAGATCACATGGATTTGTCAGTCAAAGCATTAAAAATTCCGTTTATGCAGGAGAATGCATGCACACCTAAATAAGTCTATTATTATTTGTACCGCCATTTATCCCCACTTATCATCCATTACTCAGTCAGAAAAATCTTTCTAAAAATTACCTCCTTCGCATATTCGACGGTTGCTGCTGCTGTGTGTGTACAATATGGGCGTAGGTTCCTCCGGGCGAGAGCACGACAACTTGTTTATATGTATTCATTTTTTTGAAAATTGTTTTTCAAGTCTAACAGGGCGTATGCTTACTTGCTTTATTACACTATTTTGTCTTGATGTGGTAGGATAAAGAAAGGATGAGTCAACACAGCTTCACATTATATTCAAATATATTTTTTTTTCACCGCAAGCGACACATCAACACAATTTTACTCCTACTTTTTCCAGATGGTATGATGGAGTAAAGGCAGAACTGCAATACGAGTGCAGCTGCTGCGTCAACAAAAAGGGAGCAACACCAGAACGCCCTGGATATATCCGAGAGAAAAAGTATTCCTAATTCAAGGCTTGAGTCATGTGTACACAAGTGCTACTGCCGCAGACATCAACAACAACAATCTGTAGAAAATTAAATGTGAAATCAACAGCAGTCATTTTATTTACAACTCTGAAAGGAATGGCCTACCCTTTTTCTGGAATGGTCACTTAAAACCGACCATGCATAATAGCTGAGAAAATAAAATTATATGGTCTTTTTTTCTCTATGTACGATCTCCGCAATTGCTCGCTTACCCATACATACATTAATGCGATAAAAAGAGGTTCGAATGGAAAGCCATCTTTCCTGGAATAATGGTAAGACGAAGCAGACAAGAGAAAATATCATGTTTCGCGGACCATCACATAAGAAAGTGCTCCAGTTTTTCCTCTGCTCATTTTAATCCCTCCCTGATTACGATCACTTGATCCATCGGGCGAACGGGAACTGTCCAATTTACGCTTAATCATGTGCGCAATGCACTCACCCGAAATTTTATTAAAATGCTCTTACAATCTGAGAATCTCAATTACACGCTTACAGTTCACCACTTTGCGAATTTGTGCAAAGTCCAAATAATCAACCCCATTTAAAAATATTGCATGTAACACGAAGCTCAATAGCGGGTATTGCCCATGGTATCTAAATAAATATTTGGACAAAGTCACGTACTTGGAAGTCGCCAGAAGGAACTACCACTAACTGTGACTAACTTGCCACACGCATCCTCGCGTCAAATCAAGTTTCAGGAATTAATTACTCTTTTAAGCATTTTCTTCTCTTTGTTTAAAACAAAAAATATATGTGCAGATTTATTATGCCAAAGCCAATGACTTTTTTGGTGCACGCCAAGTCACTATTCACAGTGTACATTTTCTATTCACGAATAACTAATGATTTTCGTTTTGTATTGTGTTTAGTGCATGTAATCAACTGCTTGTCTTGCTGAAATCGATACGACATGATAAATGATCCAATAGCAATAAAACTGTTTTGTAATGTGGCCGCTTTTATTAGTTATTGATTGTTGTCGACTAAAATATATAGTGCAACTATTCAGCAATCCACATTCATTTTTGAACTTCTTTACAAAAAGACAAGAGAAAAAACAAGTTAGCTCGTACTAAAAGTAAGAAGCCACCAAGAAATATTCTGCATTGTGTTTAAGGCAATATCAATTACCTGAAAAGTAATAAATTAACTTGGCCATTATATTTTTAAGTAATTGACTAACTGCTTATACCCACCACAGAAACACCATACCCGTATAAAAGGAGCAAAAAGTATGTTAGTTATCCCAGTGTGATGTTTGAGCATAAGTAGTATGCAGTAACACCTCTACTATGCCGACATTTTTCATGTTGTAAATCTACTAGGAGATGTGTGGGTACACGGCCAATTTTCGCCGCTGATATTATTGGTTTTTAACTGATAAGCTAAAATGGAAGCTTAAACGTGACCATAAACAATTTATTACAGGAACGACTCTTTTCATGTGTTTTTTTCATATAATCTACATGTTTCTTCAACTGCCGAGAGATGAATGATGCACGAGGGCATGTTCCTTACAAATATGTACTTGTTATTTCAAACAAGAAACAAAAAGCTGAAAGAAACTGGGCTGATTGACATTCAATATACAATAAGTCAACGTGGACAGGGAGTGAATGAAGAATAAATGAATGACACGGTGGCAATGAAACCCATTTGCGTTTTCAGGTAAACTCCATTCACCATCTAATTTCCTCCCTAAAGACTTCCTTTCTTATCTCGATGCCAATTTCAGGTGGTGGGATCGTAGGATTGACAAAGTTGATAATTAAAAGACAGGTATTGTCGTTAGAACTCTGTGCTCGCCAACCACCTAATGATTTTCATGATAATGGCGATACAATGATAATGGTAATGAAATGAATATTATGTGGCCTGCATTGTGTCTCCAAAGAGGAAAACGATGTGCTGACGGTCATGCTGATGATAATGTGATAATAAAAAATACTGCACCTATAACACAATACAATATAAAACTATCTAAGTCACGAAGCTAAAATGTCGAACAACAATTCACAAAACCTTTCCTTTTGCCTATATTCATGGTTAACCCATATGTAATACTGAAACATATGTGGATCAGAGTGAATGAATGAGTGGTGGCAGTTGGGATGACAGCTCCAACTCAACCTCATTTATTTTGGCCGGCTGAGGTGCAATCACTTTTTTCTGGTTGCGAATATTATGCAAAATAGTTTATACGCCTTCTTTTTGGCAGCCGATTTCCCATCACAAGAAAAAAGTTGAATTTGATTTCATTTCAAAACGCTGATGAGAAGTTTGATTAGCCTTTAGCAACAAGTAGATATACAGAATATATTCGACTGAATTTATATTCATATAAAAGGGCCAGCATTTTTCCTTTCAGAACGAACTGCATGCAAGTCTACTCTATGAGGGCATTTAACATTACCTAAAAACGAATAAAACATTTCAACAGCAAAAAAGGAAGCTAAACTGATAAGTGTTGACACGAAGTGTGTGTAACGGACAACTGCAATTCTAACAGATATTTTAGATAAAGATCTACATGGTTGATTGATGTTGATATGATATGTGTTACACACACGACTATGTCATCGCGTTATTGGAACGGTTGCAGGAGAAGTAAAAAATTAAATGATTTTTAATCCCTCGAAGGTCTTCCTCTTTGTTTCATTTCCTATTAATAATGCCAAAGTAAACTAGGTGAGGTTTACGGGCATTCATTATTATTATTATTATTGCAGTAAAAAATAAACTGTTTTGCTTAGAGAAATATGTAAACATCGTAGAAAAAAGATAATGCAAGTAGGATTTTTTCCTAAAAATGATGAATAAGCGGCTGCATAACTTTTGAACTTTCGTAAATGAGCTTGCATGACGAGTTTGAAGTTCTACCGGCAATTCTACTCTCTTCGTAAAAGTTTTTTTTTCAATTGAAATGAAGTGCATTTTTAAAAGAAGGCTCAATCCATCTTAAAGTGAACCAATCAAGGAAATAAAATAAAAGTTTGCCTCGTTCTAAACTTATGCAAATGGCTATGTTAGGACATGGGTAAGCAAGTGCAGTGACAGAAATGACCGAAAGACATTCATTTTAATATGGGTCAAGTAAACCTGCAGAATCAAAATGATGTTTTTATGGGTAACCTGACGTTTAAGTAAAAAACTTCGGAGCTAGCTGAAGTGAGTATTTTTTTATTAAAAACTAATTTGTAGTTAGTTCGTAATCTCACTTTACAAGTGAAGCTGAAACTGTGCAAAGTGTGAACTACTTACTACTTATTACATGTAGCAATAAGTAAACATATTTTTATCTTTGGTTCGGTTCATTGTAACATTAAACTTTATGACTTGTTCTGCACTTGTTTTATCTCTGGTTTTTAATGCCCGATGACTTGTAAATGACGATAAAAATGCGAACCACCCACCCCCATCATCGAACATTTATTTTACACACATCGCAACAAAAAAACTGGATTTCAATTCAGTAACAACGGCATCGACTCAACAAAACGGAGGAAAACAAGGTTGAAAGTTTAGCTTCTCTCGAGTGGCGAATTCTCTGCAATGTGGGAATATTTAATTTATTATGAATATTTATCACTTCTTTTCAAACCAACAATTAAGTGTAACAAAAGGTTAACAATAAATCTGTTTTTAGCTCCTGACCAGCTAAATTCTCCAAATACACACCAAGTTTTTAGTTGTCACTTCGAAGCAAACGGACGCCAGAACCAATTTCATTTGCAGAAAAATTTAATACAGAACTCAGCAGCTTAATGTCATCATTATATAAGGTACCTTGTTATTAGATGCCGTCATTACAAATCTAATCATATGTATTGCTGAGAAGATAAAACAAAAGAAGACAGAAAAATTTTCACATTAGTTAGCCTGGGCACTGCAACGGAGTAGCAGCCATTACAATTACAGCTTTGATTGTTACTGCCGCTGATCTGAATGAAGGATCACAGGAACGATTTACAGTTAGATAAACACAACACCAGTTACTTTTCATCGGTGAACAATGATGCACGCTACAATCCCGGTTTTATTTTCTCAAGGGTGCGTTTCTGTTATTGCTATTGCATGTGAATAAATTTTTTAATTCATTCGTGCGTTTTTACACCTAAATTGATATACAATATACTTATCGTAATAATAATAATTGTATTAAGTCACTGAGGCAAACTGAAATTGGAGGTAGACAACTTGTATAAGTAAAAGGCAGGTAAAGGGATGCACACTTCCGTTATGTCTTCTTTCTCTCTTGCATGCACGTCCGTTTGTCTCGGGGTTCGTGTCCATACGGTGATTTACAACACCATCTCATTACCATCATTATTCTCATGCAAAAAAATAAATAATTGCATGTATATACTGTGGCATAAGTAGAATATATTAAGTAGGCGTATTGCAAAATGATCCCTTTACGTCATCTTGGCTGAGATGAAGGGATTCATATTGTATGGATATTCCAACTACAAAACGCAAATATATTCTTTGAGAAAATATGTTTTAATAAATCTTGTGCAAGGTTTTTCAGAAAATCTTGCAGGTAGAAAAATCTAAATTTTACTACTGACACGCTAATACGTACATGTAAAAATGAGAGCTTCTTTGTCTTCAGTCAGTTCCACAAAAAAGTTTGTTTCAGCTATAACGCATTTAGGCTCTCATCTTGCTTGTGCATAAGGAATTTCACAATGAAAATATAAAAGATGACATCGGAAACAGAAAGGAGGAGGGAAAAATTATGAAAGTCCACAAGAATATTATTCAGAAACAAACAAACAAACGGAAGACATCTGCCACCTAACTTCGGGCTGACTCGGTTGAGCCAGGTATACATACGTGAGGGTTATAATTTACGTTCCTTTACGTAGCCCACGATGTAAAGGACTGCTGTTGCGATAAATACCTGAAAATATGAGTAACTGTGTGATATTCGCACAGATTACTGTTTTTGGCTGTGACTTCTGTCTTACGTGTACCAGACTGGAGCACCATATCGACAAAAATAGTTCAGAACGAAAGGAAGACATTTCGCATGTCGATGAGGTTCTTTGTTGTTGTTCCAAGTGACCTACTCCCGGAAAAAAAGATGATAAGAAGATACTTTATTTTCTCATGGTAAACTGAGCAATGTGCAATATTCACAACTTAAACAAGAAAAAAAGTTCTTTTATTTTCTTTTTCTTGGACGGTTTCCTGTTTCTGTTACCCTCTTTCCCGAGAAGATGAGAAGGAATGAAAGAAGCAATTGCAAAGTTTGTTGCTTCGTTGATTTTTTTCCTCTCTCCAGAAAGTAGAAAAGAAACATGAAAGTAGACCATAGTTTCGTTTCGGACCAATAGAAAAGTTACCATTCCTGAAGCACCACCAGAAGCACAAAATATATTATACTTTTTTTCGAGGAGAGAAAAAAAGATAGTAACTTTTTTGCTTGAAGGCCACCACCATAATCATCTATGATCATCATGATCACCAGAAGCAATGGTGGACTTAACCAAGTGGAAATTTGCTCTAGTGTGGAAGAACAACATACTCGGGGAAGGGTATAGACACTCACGGCCATACCGACCGAAAAACGACATGGAAGCCAGAGAAAACCATAAAAATGACAAACAGCCTGTTGAGAACTTATACGGGCTAACCAGCATAATAAATACAAGAAAACAAAATAGCAGGGGCAACGGCTGCTTGTGCTTACTCGCTTTTACCACTCTTTCATTCCTCGTTTTCCATTTTCGTCTCGCTGCTCGTGAAACAACAAAAGAGCAAAAAGGAAAACCATGACTGAAAATTTAAGTGCTTCACCAAAGCCAGTAAAAGTGTGCGACTGTGCGCCTCTTTAACCCCTCTGAAGAACAGTAAACTTGTCGAATGCCACTTTTAACTGCTGCCCAAACAAGACCCAAGTATGTCATGGAACCGGGTAAATCTCGGAATAGGATATAGCCTTGATAAGTTTCAGGAGATATCCAATATTGAGGCAGTATGTGTGGCGCAAGCAAACCACTAGCCAGCCCGAGCCTTTTACCGCAACAACCCCAAGCCACTCTCACAATTTTAAAAACTCCAGCATGTGCTCATATAATATGCCATGATTTGCTATAATTCAGCAGATTTTCTGTGTCAATACTATGTATAAAAGGAAGCGAGGAAAAAGTCAATTCCATAAGTTTAATTTCTTTTTTTTTGTGGACGAAGAGATTCGATTAGATACTGGGAAAGATAAGGGCTTTGCTCAACATTGCCCAACAATTTAATTAAAATCATTGCATCAGCATCATCAGCAACACTGGCATAACTCGTTTGGTTGGAAAGTTCGGTATGAGAAGGAGGTCTTATTAAATGGAGAATAAAAAGGTACCTAGCTCAATCCCATTTCAAAAGGAAACTCAAATGGAACCATTCAACGCGTCAAATCTAAAGGATTCTTTATTTCAAATGGAAAATAGTTGAGCCGTTCTGGCTTTGGTCACTCTACTGTGCACTGTACAGTCGAGTCGTCAAATTCGTATTAGTTCCCTGCCAAAGTCTTATATCTCCTCCAAACAAGCAGCAGATGAATGGGAGACCCTTTGTTCATTTTCCTCGCAATATTACTCCTTTCCTTGGTCAAGGAATGATAAGATAGAAAACACGCGTGGACTAGGAAAAGCGAGACAAACAGGGACACTGACGAGATTGAGACGATAGCTAATTTACAGGAAGGAAGAAGAAGAAGTCCATCAGCCAACTTTTACTTTAGTTAGTTAGCTCAAAGGAAAAAGGAAAAAAAACAGATTTATCTAACAAACTATTTTTCTTCAATCATCCTTGCTCTCTCTCTCTCCTTAAAAGCAAAAAACATATAGAAAAGCGACGAAATAAACACACGAAAGGAAACCTCTTTTATTTAGTTTTATGGGAAAAGGAGTTTTTTGTTTCCTAATTTTCTCTTTTAACCAAGTATTTAGTTCCAGCTCGAAACCATACTTTATATCTCGCACCAGCAAAAACACCTGGCAAGAGCTACAGCTCCAGCATTACAAATAGCCGTAGATAATACAGTGACACTAGTTACTCAGGAAGCAGCACTAGCACCTTATACACCATCCATTCGATGTCGTCGTCATCATAATTGCATTGCAAAGACAAACGAGTGAAACAAATTGGATAAAGCTGAGTATTTTCTCATACACTAGATCTTCACTCTTTGGTCATGTAACTCATACATGTGAGCAGAAGGAGAATAG
>JAHZNF010003737.1:0-26318 GCA_027744215.1 Troglopedetes dispersus | reverse complement strand
GTGCTTGTAAAAGCACTGTGTAAGCTCGAAAAAGAAGATATGTACTGCTGACAAGCGGAGTTCCAAGTCGAATGTCCCCACCGTTTTTTCGCAATTTTAACTTTAGAAAAAAATTTCAAATGCAAACTACCGATTTATCATGCGAGGATATGTGCTTCGTGGAGAAATCACTAAAAATCACAGTCCTTCCCGGACTTTTTTAACATGACCCCTTGAAAAAAAACTATATTGTTGCTAAATTAACTTCACCATCAAAATCCTCAGGTCAAAATACATCAGTGCTGATAACACGAATTCCGACTTGCATGCAAACTTTGCGAGATATAAAAGGGTTTATTTGCTATTAAATAATAAGATTTGCAGCACCCGATTGAAGTTAGTGAAATAGCTTTTGCTTGCTCATCTTCCGGAAAGGTGTTCCGGAATTCAGAGAAATTATTGGAGATGACGTTGTGAACAGCATAGAAGGGTATGCAGACTGGTGGAAAGCCCCGATGATCTTGTGAAAGGAAATCTGAACGAACTTTTAAATCGTCTCAAATCTATGGGTAATAATCACAATGTGTTCCACATTTTACTTCTTTTCCAAGAATGTTGTAAAAAAATTATTGCAGCCCTTGTGATAATTATTTTGCTCTCTTTCGTTCAGAACCAAGAGAAAGGAAAAAGCTAGAGGCAGATCTGATCGAGCGACTTTCCCAGCAATTTCCCGGTGACGTGGGTATCTGGTCTGCGTTCTTTTTCCAGCATTTCACTTCCAGCATTGACTGACCAACTCGCAATTGGCATTTTGCTCCGGATTCCCTGCTTCGGCGTTACTTTGCGTTACCACCATACTTGGTGTACATATAGTTTTTCCTCGGATTTTTGAAGATTGAAGATACTGGCAGCCATAATGCAAAAGATGATTCACGGATGTGAACAAAAAATATTGACTGGTGAACGCTACAGTAAATGGCAATTTAAAAACCAACATTTCTTTCGCTTTCATCGGTTTTATTTTCTTTATTGATAATATTGCATTCGGTTTGTATGGATTGTAATTGTAATATTTGTTTTCATCCTCAACACTTTTTCTCAAATGAAACTCGCAATTTTTAGACATGTAAATTCAATTAATTCTTATTTAGTCTTACTTAAGTCTATTTTTTATGAACAGGGATATTCTTTTTCCTTCTACACAGCTACAAATTTTTTACAGGTTATCCAGTGACGACGACGAGTATGTATAACATATGTATGCATGATTTTTAAAACATGCCTGTTTGTTTCTTGTATGTAATAATTTTTTTTAACGTTAACAGTTTTGTGTGTAATAAATGTGTGTTCATCCAGTAGATTCGTGTATCGTGTTACTTTTTTTTCTTGTCACAATTATTATTAATATTTTTTGTATACTTAATTACTTTGTTTTGATTGTTTCACTTTATTAAATTGTAAAGATAATAATAATAATAATAATTGTGGAAACACAATGGAAATTGTTGTACTTATTAAATTATAATATTATTCAGTCAAAAAAAAAACGCAAAACAAAAAATTATCATAATACGTTGCAGATAATGATGAAAAAAACTAACTTAAATTATGGAACTCAACTAAAAGACTATAACTCCTTTGATTTATCTTTTCTTTTGTCGTTCAATTCTATAAACTATAAAGTTCACACAATATATATTACACATTTTATTATATTACAAGGAAACGACAAAAAGAAATTTATTGATACATAATGCAATGTACAAATTAATTAATTAATTAATTAACTCCTTAATCATCATCATCATCATTTTCATACTTAATTATATATTAATTGATTGTGTTTTTCATCATCATCGTTCCATTTGTCAACACTCTCTCACACAATGATGCATTATAATTGTTGTAAATATATAAGTAAGTAATTGATAAGCATTATTATTTCCTTCAAATTGTTTTGTCGCAATTTTACGCTTTCTGTCTCCGAAGACTTGGTGTAAAATTGTCGGGGATGTGTATAATGTATACTTGTACATAATATATTTTATGGAGTCACACAAAACAATAATATTGCCACAGTTAAAATGGATTTGTTTGTTTTACCCTTTCTCTCCAGATAATCACGAAAGTATAAAGCTAGCTTTATATAAACTTCGTTCATGATCGTTGAATATGTTAATCACATAAGATTTTTAAAAAGATATCATTGGAATTGATTATCATACTGCAAAATAGTTATTTTAAGGTGTTTCCTACGGTCGTGAGTTAAATGTCAGTGTAGATATTCAACAAGATAATAAAGCTGTTGATAAGCAGATAAGTTGTTTCTTGGGATTATGTTTCTGTCCAGATAGTTATGTAAACTAGTTTCTTCGTATTTTTTGTATCGGAAGAGTGGACACGAAAAAGAGGTTTGTAAAATCTTTAGATTTCAAAGCAGAGGTTATCATAAATTACGAGAGGAGACGCTACCGTCGTCGCACTCAACTTAGAAGACTCATCAGTATTTGTTGTTGTTCCAGAGTCGCTTATCGACTTGTTACTATTGCTCTTTGTACAGGGAGATTCGTTATTGTTGTTATTATTACTGGCATTGACACTAACTCTGGACTTGATAAGCTTCTCTGTGACGCTGGAATTCTGACTCTCCTTCCGGTGCGACACTGCATCCTCAGAGTAGCCACTCTCGTCACTCACATTATCATTGATCTCATTCTCATCTGAGCCCTCCTCCTGACCCGAGTCTTCTCGCTGACTGCCGTGCCCATGCTTTCCAAACTCGTCTTCCGAGCCAGTGTCCACGGAGCCCTCTGAACTTGGACTAGAGGCGACGGGATCTGAATTTGTGGCCACGTAGGGGTAGGAGTACTCCTCATCTTCTTCATCCAGAAGGTGAGGTTCCCCGCCTGCGAGGGACTCGCATGGCATCTCCAGCATGTGCATCACCTTGTCGTAGCCGGTGAGATAAGGAAGATTTAATTTGGCATCCATTGGAACAGTGTGTGGGCGCGGGGCTGTCCTTGTGGCCAGCTGAGCCTGGAGGACAGGTTCCGGACATGACTTTCGTTCTGCTGAAGGACTGCCTGGAACACGGCTCACCACCGCGTCTTCCACATCATCCACCTCGCCCACGAGCTCCTCATCCACCTCCTCAATTGGACTGGAAAGTCTTTCGTGGAGTGCATTTCCATTCATTGCGAAAGGGCTTCCCACACAAGCAACTTCTGCAACATTCTCCTCATTTTCCTCTTCCTCGAACTCCTCGATGCATGACAATTTTGGAGCAGACCTGACGCAGAAAAAAAAGTTTTGTGGTTAAAAAAGTTTTGCTTTCATTAAATGAATCTGATTCATTAAATGAATCTGGAACACTCTCTCACGAGAGTATTCCAGCAGAAAAGTAATTTTGTGTCTCGCCACGCAACATTGGGAACTAAATTACAATTCTATTTTTTGTTTCATGCACTCACTTTGATCTCTCCAGTGGAGGCTTGTAATTGTGTGAGTTGGAGTTGAGAAGGACGAGCTTTCTCTTGGTCGCTGAAGTGTTGTACAGATTTTGGACGATGCTCAGCCTCGCGTTTTGCCGCAGGATTTTCTCCTTCCGGAAATCAAACAAAGCCTCTGCCAGTCGGTTTCGCAGCGTGTCTGTGAGAAACTGAGCTCGGTCTTCCTTCGAGCAGAGCACAGCATGGCATCTCAGTTCTTGCTTTAGCTTCCTTCCTTCATGTCTGCATAAGAAATTTTATAATTAATTTTTAAAAAACTTTGCTCCAGCTTTCCTTATCTTACGCACGCGATAACCGCAGGAGACAATACTGACACAAACATTATGTGGTCAAAAAATACTTTAATCCTACCTGTAAATCCAACAGAAGAGTTTGGGATAATCGGAAGGAACTCCGCACCAGGTGAGTCTATTGGCCCAATACTCGGTAAGCCCGTGCTCCCTCGTCTGTGCCTTAAGTCCTGAAGGACTCACTGTAAGAACCATTTTAATGGAGCCCCGTCCCTGGCAATGATTTCTCCAGAGGGCCGAGCTCGGCCGCTCCAGACAACCTTCCCCCTTGGCCCAGGTTGTGACCACGTTGCCCAGGTAGATAACCTTGTGGGTTGGATCCAGCGGGGTGATATCGGCTGAATCACGCTTCCACATTTTACGCCATTTGTGTTGCACGAGCGTCATGAGACTACCGCTCCGGTCGTAACTACTCTGAATTGCTGTGGCGCTCAAAGTCTTGTGCCCATTCATTGTATTGTTGTTGCTGTTATGAAGATCTTCTGCAATTACCCACTCGCCCATCTTCAATACTTTTTCAAAGGGTTATCTTGTATTAAGAATTCAAGGGAAAGAATCAGGAGTAGTAGTGCAAACTACTTTTTTTAGTATAGTGTGCTCCTTTAAATTATTTTTTCTGGGTAGAAAATTCTTGAGATTAATTTATTTTTGGCTAGAGGGTATATTATCCTTCTATGATGTTGATCCACTGTCAGATTCAGATAAGCTTCTTTTTGTTGCTGTTGTATAATGTGTTCCTCTTCTTCTTCTTTAAAGCTTCGTTACTCTTCCGTGATTACAAGAAATATGTATCTAGTTAATATTGTACAGTAGTAGCGTAATTTTTTTTTTCGTCGAAATAGTATTCTATAAAAAACAATTCCTTCTTATGTCTCTACTATTCTCTGTTAAACACACATGTTCCTTCTTTCTTAATAAACACACGTCTCAGACGAGAATCAAGTCGGAAAAAAATATTATAATAATAATGCTAACTTTTATACAAAAAGAAAACTAAAACGAACGATGAAGAAGTCAAGAAAAAAATGAATAATCAAGAAAATCTTGCACACAAAAAAAATATATTTTTTGTTTGTAAAGTGTAACGCACTCTGAAGGATTTTTTAAGTAAAAAATTGGGGTGAAAAAAAACACACAAGGAATAGTCTAAATGAAATGTGTGTGTGTGTAAATTTATTCGTTGAAAGATAAGATTGTTATAAATTTTGTTTCGAGACTCTATTTTTGCCGTTACGAGATTGAATTTGTTTTACATATATTTTTTGGGGGGAGATTAATAAACTGTGAGATTACTGTTGAATTTTAAAAGGGGAATCCTTCAAATATCTCATCAACTTGATGATAAGCTGTTCTTGTATTTATTTTTGTTAGACGAGGTTATGTCTTGTGTTGCACTAGTTTTTTTCTTCTTCTTCTTGGATTTTTATTTTGTCTCACGGTTCACTGCCGACTATAAAAAAAGTCGCGTTGAGTTAGTCTGTTGCACTGACTGACTTGAAAAAAATGGTGCTTTACTTGATAAGTTGATGTTGTCTTTTTTTTCTTAAATTAGGTAACCGGAGAATGTTCGTAATTGTTGTGTCTAGTAAAATAATTCTTCTTCTTCTTCGTCGTGTCTTCTTTTGCCAGCTTTTTTTTCAAGTTGTGCCAAAAAAAGCTCAATCCGTCTTTCCTTCTTTCTTCTTCTTCTGCGGAGCGGTTTCTTGCTTTTTGCTTGGCTTTCTTGGTGCTCCACAAAAAATGACTGTTCAGCTCAAGGCGAACTCCATCGTGTGATTTCCAGGAGGAGTGCTGTTCTGACGGTCACACAGGTGTGCGGACGAAAAAAACTACGAGAGTGCAGCAGCAGAAGCTCCCAGCAAAATATTTTCTTTGCACTGGAGTGCTGCTCGAAGACAAACTTGGATATTTCTTGGAGTCACGTTACACTCGAGTATACACCTTGAAACAGAAAAAAAGCTTACTTTTAGTCTCAATTTTTTGTCCACACACTATTATTAGTCAATTAATGAACACTAACACAAATATTTTTTCTAAGTGACTAATATTTCTATGTGCACAGCACACACAAATTGGACATTAGTGCACCTTGACTTATATAAAAAGAATGATTCAAGGTAAATAGCACCTCAAATGATAACCCAGACTAATTATGGAGGAATATGTATAATATGCGACCATATTTTTCCCCAAAAAATATTATGTATTTACACAACTAAAATTTCGGCTACTAAGAGGACTACGCACAGCTACTCACGTAGCACACAAAAAACAAAAGCTTACTAAATAAATAATAATAATGCACACAAACTAAAGTCTCCGTACTACGGTCCCTTTTTTTTAAAAAAAATCACAAACTAAAGTCTCCGTACTACGGTCCCTTTTTTTAAAAAAAAAGTACAAACAAGAAAAAAAATATAAGCCCTTCCAGCAGTTACCTGAATGATGCGACTCTTAACAATTTTTCTTTCTGTTTGAAACAAAAACTTTTAAATGTGTGTGTGTGTGAAATTGTTCGTTCAAGGACCTAAGACCTCTATCTTAATGTGCTTCTCAATTTCCAGTGTTGATGAGACAACGACACGCACTCGCTCTGATAACAACATCAGCAATGTAGTACTTACATACTTATGTCGAACCATTGCAACGTATTTACGGAGAACACAAGAAGAAAAAGAAAAAAAAACGTCGGAAAAAATAAATATTGTTCTGTTCTTCAATTAGAAATCTTCCTTTTCTCTAAGAAGATTATTCGCCACTTTCCTTCTCTTTGAAAAATATTTTTTTGAACACAGTCTTCGAAAAAATCTTTATCACACCAACATTTATTTTATTTTGGTAATCTCATTCGAACCACAAGAATAAAGCAGGACATTTTGTTGTATTTTGAGCTGGAGAATAATTTGGGGCAACATGTACTATTCCTTTTAAGCAGGTGAGAAAAAAGGTGAGAAATATTTTTATTTTTTTGGAGCACACAAAAGTACTGAACTTTTTGTGTTATCAAAAGACTGTTTCACTTGTTCCTTGGAATAAAAAAAAACTTTTTTTTACTCACTGAGCCACGTATATTTTACTTACTCCTCAGAAGATTTTATTTTGCGAAGTCTCTTTTGTTTGCGAGAAAAAAAGTAGATAAGAAGAGTTGGCTCATGCAAAAGCACGAAATTTTTTTGGATGGAGCAAAAAAGAATATCTCCACAAAAAATATGAGACAAAAGGAGAGAGAGAGAACCGAGCTGGTCTAACGATTCCAGACAACTGGAGGTTGAGCACAGGTTGACGGTTGACTTTAACCAAAAAATTTCTGTATGGCCCACTACAGCACAGATGCATGTAGATAACTCAAGAAGACAACTATTGAAAAAAAAGAACAAGAGCTCCTCTTTTTTTAATGGGAAGATAACATGGAACGTGGCGTTGCTACCTGAGCAGTAGTAGATAGTTGCGCCACAAGAAAAACAAGATAAAGCTAATGGAGTCAAAGTAGTCTTTCTGCTCACATATATTTTTTTGGAGCTATTATGAAAAACGGTATAACAAAGTGTATATAAGATTAGATGCACACAGAGCACCACCACCGTCACCAGAAAATATTTTTCTGAGAGCGCACCTTTTTCTTTCTTCATAGATTAGAAAAATCGCAAATGAGCTCCTGCCTCCTGACTATATAAATAAGTTCGTCATAAATAATGATGATGAGTTATTAATATTGAGAAAGGCTTCCACCAAGATTTACTGGGAATGTCTTGTCTTTTACATTGTCTTTTTTACAAAGTCCAATGTATCATCTTATCAGGATCCTCTGCACACAAATTATATCACTTTTTTCGGGTAATAAATACATGTCAAAAGAGGAAATCAGGAGAGAGAGAGAGAGAGAGAGAGAGAGGTGTATGTGTGTGTATGAAAAAATGGTGATACATAACTTGGTGACTCTGTCCATTATCATGATTATCATTACCATTTATATTTAGTTAGTTCGGATTACCAATTCAAATTTAGTGCTCTGTGCATCTCGAGAAGATTACGTGATAAACGAACGCTACATCCTTCCTAAAAAGACTGAGGCGGTAATAACGAGAAATTTTGGATGCATTGTATAATATTTTTTTTGCCTTTATGGTTATCGAGAACTCACTTGCTAAGTACAAATGATAATTGATATTACCGGGAAAATTTGGCTGGGCTGAGATGCTCTATTTGCGAAAAGCTCCTTTCTTTCCTTTTACCTTCACAGTCTAAACAAGGAGCGGAAGGTTTTCGGAGTGATCTTGAGAAAAACAATATGGACACAAGGAGAAGATTATGGCTATTTAGTTTTGCTTGCTCAATATTGTTTGGCAAGTGAGAGCAAAGTCAATTATAGGAAAAACGGCAATTTATCACTTTCCACTTAGCACATCGATTTACGTCGGTTCCACTTCCAAACTGCACACACATTATTATGAGCTATTTCTTTGTGCGCAAAAATATTTGCATACGAATTGGTTTGTTTTTTTTTGGAAGTGGTGATGTGATAGGAATGACATCGGTACTTTTTTTCGCTTTTGACATTACAGAAATTGAAGAGCCAATTTAAAATTTCATATTTTTTTGGTTACGTGATGTGTCCATAATTTCTAATTAGTTTTTTTGTCGCATGTTCCGCCTGTCTAGTAATTAGTATGAACCCAGTTTGGATATTTTTGGCAATAATCATTAAAATGGACGGACGTACGTGCAGATTTTAGTAATTAATTTAATGAGTACTTTCTACACCACAAACATACTCGTAAAAATATACTTCCGAGGAAAAATAGCTCCTTCCTTTGTGTCAACAACAAAGAAAAATCAAATCCGTGGAAATGAATGGCCACAGTTTTTTTCAACATCACTGATGATGATGATTCATTCTCCTTCCGAAGATCATCCGAGCCAATAAAAAGTGGTGGAATACATTGAATCCCATTGAATAAAAATGGCTCATAATTGGGAATCACGTAACAACACGGATGGCGGCAGTCAGTCTTTTGTGTCCACATTTTTTTTTTGGTTTCGTGTTGCCAACCGGTGGAAAATGCACATAAGTTGCCCGTCCAAGAGTGAGCAGGTCATCCATCCGCATTCAATTTTGTTAATAATTTTTATGCTTGTTTAAAAAGCATTTTTACATAAAGATATAGATTTTTGTAATAAGTGACCACAATGATGAGCAATAATTCTTATACTTCAATTTACTAAAGAGAATTTTGTTGCCACGCTGTCTCTAATCACTAACTACCTTTTTTGAGGATAAAGGGTAAATTACAGAGCGGAAAATATAATTTTTGTACACACGTAATGCGCACACATCATAGAAGTGTGAAAGAAGGGCAGCTCATCATCTGCCAAATATTTAACGTGATCATTATCACACGAACAAAACCAGCTGAAACCCAAAAAAATATGTGTATACCTACTATATTGTTACATAATTGCCAGGTTATTCGACGTCAGCTCAGCTCCACAAAGACTTTTTAGGATGAGCTTCCTAATCAATTGCTACAAATGCTTATCACATCCAAATCTTCCAATCACTTCAATACATTTTTTTTCTTTGTGTATTAACATTTTCACTTGAACAATTATTTGGCAACATTTGTTTAAAAAACTAATATTGCAACAATCTTTTTCATTGTTATTATTCAAATGAGCCGAAAAATTTGACCATGACCATGAGCAAACATTGGACGTTTATTATGGACACAACGCTTCCACAACACAAAATTCTCCAACTTTTCCACTCATCCGTTTTTTAGAAAAAAAAATATTCCAAAGATGCAAGCCAGTTTGGAGCGGATATACTACTTATTTTCAGCACCATTTATTTTCTCTGTTGATTTAACTAAAGAGGTGCTAAATTCAAATCATAATAATAGGAAAAGTAAAGAAGAAGGCAGAAAAAATATATATATGGAGCACGCACGAAAAAAAAACAAACTCATTTAAATTTTATGTTCCATTAAATCTGAGAGTGGAAATAGTGATTGTTTTTATGTTTCGAAAAAAAAGAGCCTGATTATGAAATGATGAGGATGATCACGATGAACTTGGGCTGCCTTCAATGCTAATTGTTTTAACGTGCTAAAAAAAATTGAATGAGGATGATGAGTGTGTGTGGCTCACTCAATTATTTTTAGCTGGTGGGTCGGTCGTGTGCGCCATGGAAGATTTTTCGTGTTGAGACATAGAAAATAAAGCTCTAGGTTATATGAATATTTATATTTGAGTGAGTGCGTCATATAATTTTTTTTATAATCAGGCTCACTCACCACCTTTATAGGTCTACTACTATGCACACACAAGAAAGAATGTGTGTAAAAATGTTTGAATGTATGAATCATGAACTTATTATTTTTGTTTTTTTTTTCAGGAATTTTTATAATATATTTTATGGTGCATTCACCATCTAACTAACGCTACCCAACCGGATGACTTTTTTGGCCACGCACGTACACCTATCTTCTCACTCATTTTTTTGTGCAGCTCACGTTTTGATGAACCCAGAAAAAAAAGTGGGAATATCAAGGAAGGAAACCTGAAAAAGGCCCGTTTTTTCTTCACGAAACCATGTGTGTGTGTCGTGCATGCCTTCAAAAATTATATTGCGCCATAAATAATATAACTATATATTCTTATTTTTCGCCAAGAAAATAACGTTAGGATTAGGTAAGTCAGGTATTAATTATGTTCACAAGTTCATTCCTGTGCATCCATAAAAAGCAAAACAAAATATTTGAAGACAAAAATGTGTGCAAAAAATAAAAATAGGCAAGAATGAGGTGATAGAATGGTGCATTTTAGAATGCAATGAGAACGAATGACGGAAATATTAGGAAACAGATAGGGGCAAAGTGCAGCTAGCCAGATTGTCTACTTTTTTTTCCAAGAGATCTTTGTACTTTGAAGGTCGCTACTTCTGCTCGTGTGCATAAATCTGTTCAATCATTTTCAAATCTTATTTCGATTCGCAAAGCAGACATCACTTTTCACACAACAAAAGAAAGTAAGTTCAAAATGGCTCAAGTAACAATATTCAAGAAAAGTTTTTGAATCCAATAAATGCTAAGTCTACAGATGTAACAAACTGTATGAGTGTGTGCAAAAATAGAGTAGTGGAAAGTTTTCGGCTCAAATCCTTTTCAAAAGGAATGCTTCCTTTGTACACGAGTTGAGCATAAATTGGATGCAAAATGAATTAAGCTGGATCCACTTTCATTTCAGGCCCGCTTGGTCAAGAAAAAAGGAATGAGTTCATAAAAGAGTAATTGGGCTTTTGCTTTCGTGGAGCGCATCCGTTTCTCCAGGCAATTTCCACGTGTTCTATTTTTTGCCACATGCTCTGCTAATTTTTGCTCCATAAATATATATAATAAAAAAGGATCACGCCGCGTGCAGCTGCTGCTTTCACATGTTATATACATGTTTAATTAAATATTTGCCTAAGTGTACGGCTATATTTATACCATCAAAGATGAAGAAGAGAGTAAGGGAAGGCTACCCGAGAATTCCATAAATATCCTTGAAAAAGGAAAAAAACCTTTTCTTTACCTTCAAACAAGGACAGGGTTCATGCACCGCTAACATATATGCACATACCAGACCCCACCACACACACAATTTTCCCAAGTTCAAAGTTATGAAATTGGGAAGAAAAAGGTTTATTAAAGCTGGCTGGAAGCAGATTGTGTGTTCGCTCGTCTTTTGAATTTCGAATAGTGACACTCAATTGGATTTCTCCTTTGATTTTCGCAAGATTCAATTTTTAGCCACATTTTACGTCACTTCCAACCAACCAACCTCCATAAATTTATTTCCCTGAACATTACATCAGAGAAGGTAACCGAGTTATGTGTGTACATATCTGGAAAGGATTTTGTAACGGAACTTACTGGAGAAAACAAGTAAAATATTTATTTTAGAGGTGGGTTCCCTTCCGTTTTCCAGGCTATTTTTAGCGAATGGAAATATTACACAAAATATTTCATACCTTTTTTATGGCTCCAACCAAGCTTTTATTTTTTATTTGAATTGGAGAATCCTTTAAGCAATTTACATTTTTCCTTTTTTTGCTCCAACGAAAAAAAGTTGAGAGAAGTACAAAAAGCTTTTCCTTTAAATTACAACAGAAAAAGTTGCCTAAAAAATTGTTGCAAAAAAAGTTGGCTGATTGCAAAAGCGAAATAAATATTTTGCACTCAAAAGAAATCATTGCCAAAATTCTTACTCATTCCATCCATCTCTCAATGTCATTTTTTCGAACTGAAAAAACTTATCTTTTTTCCTTTAAAACTGCTCATCCTTCATTCGACCTTTCTTTTTTTAAAAAAATAATGGATGTTGCAAAAAATGGAGGAATCAAATGAGACAACATGAAACGTTGTATTTTTCTTGCAAATTTTTATCCGTTTTTTAGAGAACAAGTTCAGAACAAGGGAAGAAGTTTAATAATGAAGTTGTCTTCTTCTTTTCACTTTAGTATGGAGCACTCAAGTTCCCTTTTAGTCATGTCATCATCATCATCACCGACTTCAAATGAAAATTCATAATAAAAGAAAGAAATATATTTTTTCGCAAGCGGGACCTCTTTCACAAAAGAAGAATGAATACAAGACATGTTTCAAAAGATGCCGAACTTTTTATGTTGCACACATCCTTTGCAAAAAAATTCTTTCTCTGTCAACATTTGCCGATTTCACCTTTCCTTTAAAAAAAAATACTTTTTTAACAGAAGGTGATTGAGCAAACTCAAAAAATGAGAGAAACGCAATCATGCATTTGTGGAGATTCTTACTTTTCTGGTTGTAATAATTGAATTAAGGACACAAATTTAATTATAATATTGTACCAAAAACGTTTTAGTGAACTTTTGTTGGTTATCATCATTTTTATTTATTGTTCAGCTGTAAAGTTAGACGCCAGGATTGAGAGAGAACCAAAGTTTAGTAGAAAATCTGTGAATAGGTATAAAAAGTGGTAATGAAGTCAAACGAAAGAACTTGAGTGAGAAGCCACACAAGTGCAATCATATTTAAAAATACCTTATCATACATTATAAAAGTTGGAATAAGTATTACTTAAAATAATAAAGTTCTTTAAAGCAAAAACAATGTTGTGAAGCAGAAAGAAACAAGTAAACAAAGAAACTAGGCGTCTCCAGCGAGCTCACGCTGATTATTAGGGCGGCAATGACGACAAAACACAAGACTGGTACACACACGTTTTTTTTGCTAGCTTGCGTCTCTGTGTGTGTGCATAAATATAAGCTGTTGTTTTCCAGTCAAAATTGTAATGCATTTTTGATAAATAAGGAAACAAAGGAAATTTTTGCTTCATTTTGACTAATGACAAGTCACCTGTCCATTCCCATTACCAACTAAATGCTCCTTCTTAAATGGACACACTCAAGTAGTAAATAATTTGAGCAGAAAAAAATCCTTTGTCGATATGCTCGTTAAACTAGCTAATTTGATTATTTGTTCTCTTCTAATTTCTTATTTGCTTAAGCAATTTGACACTAATGGGAAAACTTTATTTTTGTCTCAACGTGAAACAAAAAACATTTTAATTAGAGAAATTGTCCAAGAAAAAAAAACCTTCTTTTTTTGGGGAAAAAGGACACTAAATAAATTCGTATGCTAATCAGTTTAAGACGAATAAAGACAAAAAATCACCAAAAAATTGCCAATTTTATGGTGCATTTCAGCTTATCATCAGTCCCATCATATTTTTCATCAACCAATATACTACTATGTACACACACATGCCAACTTCCCTTTTCGCTCAAATCAATCATAGGATTTTTTGCATCAATTTTTGCTCGTTCGTACGAGACTTCTTTATTATTTCAATACATACTACCACTACTATGATGATGAATAATCAGGAAAGAAGTTTTGCAGCCAACGAAACAAAAAAGTCATCAGCATTGATCGCACAGTAGGCATTTTTGGTTGAAGCAACAACCTTGATTTAATTTTGAAAAAAAACCTCTTCATGTATTCGTGTTCCTTTGAAACAGTTTTAATCAAAATTGAAAACCAGAGGTACGCATACTTGAAACAAAAAAAGGTCGAGTGTGTGTGAACAAGTCATATTGTTCAATTATTTTTTTTGGAGCAAAGGTACCTAAAACAAAAAGGAACATGTGTGAAGAGAGATCATGGCTTGTCTTTGATTATAATAAAAAGGTTTGCAAGAAATAGTCATGCACAAATATTTTTTTTCTTGTGTAATCAGTAATCTCGTTCTGATCAGCTTATCGGTTCTTGTGTCCACTATTATTAGTGGAGAGACGTTTTCGATCAAATGATAATAAATTATAGTGATATGGATCCTATATGCTCGGCTCAAGTTAGAAAGAAAAAAATACTGGCTGCGAAATAATATTTTTTGAGAAACAAAAAACATAATGTGAAATGATTACATTTTTACACACATCTGTGTAGTGTGTGAGTGTGTGCGTAAAAGATAGGAATGTGTGTGCATTGCATACCTCTCAAAGTGACCTAATACTAGTTTTGTGAATAAGAAATGAGGGATTTTTTGGGGAGGAGTTCACAATATATTTTTTTTTGTTTCAGGTATGATAAGACACTTACTTGTTCTCAGTTAGCTATGAAGATGATAGTGGTCAATATATGACTTCTAACGTGAACACAGTTGATGATAAAGATCGTGTGATTTGGTGATTTAGAAAAAAAAATCTTTTCAATGTCAAATCCATACGCATCAAGTCTGTGTATACTATGATGTGGTAATAATATAATTTGAGCCGCTATGCATAATATGCGCTAGAGAGACGTAAATCAGGATCGAGGTCGAACAAGTCAAGTTTTTTTTCTAAAGTGGATAACTACACAGGAATTGAGCGACCTGGAATGCAAAGAGGAACACAAAAAAATAAAGGATGCTAGCTTACTTGACTTAATAGATTTTTTATGCTCGAGTATCAATACACTTTTTTACAAAAAAAACTTAAACGAAACTAAGCCACCGCATCACAATAACCGGCAAAAAAAATTGATAAACGGAGCTGGTTTTCATTGTTTTCTAAAGTGCGTATCATCTTGTTTTGAGACCAAAATGATAAGGGAATGATGAATTATGTGATATTATTTATTCAATTATATTTTTTTCTAACAAAACTTGATTTTTGCTTATCGATTTACTCAACTAAAGACGAGAAGAATTTATTTGAGACGATAAATATTATACGTAATTATTATTGAATATGTGTAGAGCAAAAATTATGTTGGTCACTTAATGGCAGCAGCAGCACAATACTTATTGGATGTTTATAAAAATTACCAAGAAAAATATTGTGTGTCTCATTGTCTGAGTTTTATGAACAGTGTTTTTTGTACTGATGGACACGTCTTGTGCGTGAGTCTCATCTATACTGATGGAGAGGATCCTCGAACAGTTTTAATAGTTTTTGCAGGGCTTAAGAAAATTGTGTCGTATTGAATTTCTGTTTTCAAATCTGACCACAAAAAAAAACATTTTCTTTAATGAGCACACTTACGTACTCTTCTGTGCACACACAAATATGCAACAGCAGACTCAACTAAAAAACCTGTCAATCTTCTTTTTTTCTCCCTTCACCTCAATGTTTGATGTGGTTAACTTCTTAAGAAAAAAAACTGATTATTCCTAATAAATACACACACTTTACACAATTAAGGAGCACCGCTGCTCGTTCAAAAAATCATTCAGTGTTCAACATCGTGCAGATAAGTGTGTGTGTACTATGCTTATGAAACAGAAAAAAATCAAGAATCAGCATTTTTGCACACTCAAAATTCCTGTAACATAAAAAACTATTTTTTCGAGAGAGAAAGAAAGAATGAAGAAAAACGAGAGAGCCAATAAATTTATTGTAATCGGTGATTACGTCAAATTATTACCACCATCCATCCGACCAAGCAAAAAGAAAAAAATAATGCAACCTTTTTTTTTAAATACTTTGACAGACGACCTCTTTAACCCTTGTTTTCTTGATTGGATTAAGTGTTCGAGAAAAAAAGAGTGGATCAACCAAAAAAATAAAAGAATCAATATTGTCCTAAGCTACTTTTTTTACCAGCTTAAGAAGCACACATTTTGAGAAGATAACCACTTCATAAATCTGTCAACCTTCCAATAAATATTTTAATGGGCCAAACAAGCCTTTTTCTTGTATGGACATACTTGTGAATGAGAAAAATGCTGAAAAACTAACTTAACAACAAATTTTTTTTTCTTATCGTAACAATAAAGGTGCGCTTGACGGGATTAGAGCTTTCTATGTTTGTGTCAGAAATAATAGGAGACTTACTGAAATAAATGATAAGTCATAGTCATGACACAGTACATTACTTGTGACTTGTGAGGTGTTTTCATTTTGAGTTCTTGTTTGAAATGGATTTTCTGGGTCAGTTTTTGATTTATTGACACAAACACTATTTTTTGCCTAGTTTGAAGCCATTTACAATTTGTCTCCAAAAGTTTTCAAAGATTAGGGAGCCTAGCAGATTTCAACAAGTGTCGCTTTAGCCGCATAAGATAAGCTGAGCACGTGCTCCAATACCAGGTATTTTGTGCCGTTACATAATTAGGCTGTTATCCCCGCGCAGCATCACTAAATACGTGTCCATTAATATACTCCTTCTTATCACGTTTTTTCTAGATGAACTAATTCTTGTTGTGGAGCTAATACATATATTGCCACACGAAATGTGTGAATAAATGAGTATTGACCTGGTAGTAATAACCTTGTGCGTCACGAATCTTAATAATAATCCTGACAAAATGACAATTCTGAGTAAGTAAGATGGAGTTAAAGGTGGAATGACATGCCTCGCATGACTCAGCTTGTAGAAGATCCCCTGAGACAAAAAAAAGATAAGAAAGAAAAATGAAAATGAGTGTGATCAAGTTTTTGCGGCTGATCATCACGAACGAAATACCTTGAGAAGGTTACTCAAGCTTGAAAGGAATGAACTAACTGTCTCCATCATTTTCTTTGCGTGCTCAAATTGGAAATTTTCACGCGGTCACATTACCACACCACAATACTTCTCACTTGCGTTTTTTCATACGTGACATTGGCTTCTCAGATAACAAACTTTGCATGATGCAACAACCAGAATTTGAAGATTTTCCAAAAGAGAAATAAAATCTTTAATTCTTGTGAACTCTTTGAAAGCTCCATTCTGAGAAATTCTTTTTCTTTTGAGGAGGTGACATTCTTATCAGGAGAGTGTGATCAGAGCCGAAGGATTATCGAACTTTTGTGGGGGACATGGCGTGGCTCAAGAAAACAACTACGAAACAAAAATGAGAGTTCTCCGCACGAAAAGGGATATCGACTTTAGTTCACTGTCAAATTTTTTTCTTGTTCGGTTCACCTCCATAAATTGAATTGAATAACAGGAACGTAATTAACGGTGACATAAAAGATGCCAATAATCACTCAATTCATTATTCTTCTAACAAGAAAGAAATTATATTCTGCTCAGATTTCAGATTAAAAATTATTCTCCTCCACCAAAACCTTTTCATCAGCATAAATTTTGAGTGAGCGGCACATGCTAAGGAATATTTGTGAAGCGAAGCCAGATTGAAATTGACAGCTTCATCCTTGTCATCCCCGCAATCAAAATGCGAGTGAGCGTGAAGCCAATTTTGTAGCGAAAAAAAAAACTTTCCATATACTTCGTATCATTTTCATTTTTTTCTTCGTTTTCGTCTACATTTATTTATGCACACAGGGTTTTATGGTGCTACCTCCACTTTTAATCCTGTCTTGCTGTTTTTTTTATTTTAGCACCTGAATTGAAAAATTGTTTGTGTGAGTGACCTGAATCCACAAAAAAATCATGCAACTCTAAATGAAACAGACAATGAAGCCCAAAAATAAATCGTATTATGGAGACAGGCAGTGATAAGTACATACGCACATTTTATATTTGAACAGAAAAATATTTTTGGGAGAAGTTTGTAATCACAAAATTTTTGTATAATAAAAAAAATTTCATTACAGCGCCTGATGAGCCGTTACGACAGAGAACTCAGAGGAAAGAAGAAAAAAAATATCTTATTAGTTATTTTATTTATAGAGCAAAAAAAATCATCATGATTGCAAAAATGTATACTCTCTCTCTCTTTATTTCTTGATGAGAACAAAGGAGCACACAAAATACATATTGAGATCAATCAATAAGTGTGCTTCATTATTCCACGAAGAAATTTGGATGCAAAGATAATAATAATGGAAATGAAATGGATCGACAAAATGAAATGATACTATTATTGCTTATCACACAGGAGCCCAAGCAAGTAATGGTGAAGCTTTTTAAGAAGTTGAAGAAAAGAAATTGAGATGTGTCACGCTGTGAAAATGTAACGATACAGATTCCCATTTCAATGGAGATTTTTTTTTGAGTCTCATTCTTTTTTTAGAGGTTTCTTTTTATTTCTTCTCCTTCAAGCTAACTTCTGTTGTGGAGCAATAATAATAATTGTGCTAATATTGCTGCAAGGGATATAGTATTTTCGCGTTGTAATAATAATTGAAATGGAATTTATTGACGCTGCTGATAAGAAGCAGATTGCTTTCTTTGCTCTCTTGGTGGTGGCTGCGTTCCTTCGTGTGTGTGTCAATTTAAAAAAAATCATGCTCTCAAAAAAGAGACATAAATAGGTACGTGTGTCACATATTGATAAGTGTAAGAGAGAGCAGAAAAATTCTTTTATACATGAAAATTATTTGTCGCAACCATAAAATTTTGTGCAAATGCCAAACTTATTTTTTGTAAAGTTGTTTACAATTTTATATGTGTTCGTATTTATTTTTAGGTGATTACCTGCTGGAGAAGAGGTAAAACGCTTATTAGTGTGTCCATTTTAACGACGGCTGAGAAAAAAGGGTGAAGGCCATCCCGACCACTTCTGGTTGAAGGGCGACGCACAAAACAAAGGGAAATAAATAGATCTTCATCGTGAAGATTTTTGTTGGAGATGATGAGTTGGATAAGAGTTAAGATTTTCTTCGTTTCATGGTTGTCGTTTTATATTTTTTGTGTCAATAATTTTTTTACAAACAAAACTAAATACGCGTACTCTACTTGGTTGGTGGTGTACAAAAAAAATGATTTTTATTGAGCCTCCTCCAAAAAAAGATAAAAATATAATCTACGCGAAAAAAACAAAATAAAAGGGAGCACCACCACGACCACCACAACCTTGGCTCAAATATCTCTCCTCTATGGTCATGGGATTCCTACTATTTTTGCTCTTGAATTTCCTTCGCCAGGAATTTGGGTTAGTGCTTGTAACAATAATAGTTTGCACTGTGCTGGATAAGCTCGGTTTACACAACCCATATTGAGTTCATAGAAGAAGGAGACAAAAAAATTATTCTTGTGTTCAAAAAAGAAATAAAAGAAAAGATTATTTTAAAGGAAAAAAGGGTTGAAAAAAAGATAAGTGTCTAGAAAAAAGAGAGAGAGAGCTTATTTCTGTGGTTAGAATTGACTCTGTGAATCTCAGCCACCACCAAACTAAACTGACTTATTATTTTTGGGGAGTACTACCACCATCAGCTGAAGACAGGGACGCGGACGATGAAAAGCTGATGATGAAAAACATGATTCAAATTTAACCATAGGTTTATCATCATTTTATGGAGACAGAGTAAAGAGATCTCACTACTGGACACAGAGAACGTGACCATAATGTAGTGTATAATAAGCAAAAGCATAACAAAAAAATTTCGCTTGAATAGAGGTACAAAGGTTAACTTAATTTATTTTTGCTGGAGGAGTCTCAGACCATAAAATTATGTGTGTATGTATGTATGTGTCCATAAATCAAAACTATGTTTTTCTGTTCCTATAATTCTACCTTAGCTTATTTTTTATACGATGTCTTTGAGTGACAACTTTTATGAACATATTATTGATAAGACTATTAAAATATTATAAAAATTAATGGATCACAAGAAAAGGTCATTCGTGGTGGTGGAAGGGAAAATCCAGCTTGAAATATAAAGATGATGTTTTTTGCTCAAAAAAAAATTGTGGTAAGAAGTATTGAGATTACCAGTAATTCTTTCAAGAGGAAATTTAGACAGACTCTGCTTTTTGGAACCACCAGCAAGCTTATCATTTTCACTATTCATTGAAAAGAAAATTAACTGTGCAAAAAAACCGCATCATTGGAGGATGTTACATTTTGGTGGAGACAGCTTATCCTCTCACGAACTCTGCCTATGATTACTACCATTACGACCACAGTAATGACAGGAGTGATCATCATGAGGACGTTCCTGTGCGTACACCTCTTTGGATTCATTTAACGCTCCAGATAAGAAAGAACTCAATACTATGGAGCACGCGGACATGTGCTTGCCTAATTGAACTAACTTCCAAATTCCAAATGCTTATTTTTCTTCTGAGCATGTGTATCCATTTTATGCTAATTTTTTTCTGTGTTCACATTTCCCATATAGACTGTATTTAAGCCACATTTTGGCCATCCAGAAAAGGTCAGTTTGTTCTGGAACTTCCAAAATAATTAAAGCCTTTTGAGAAGTAAGATGGACAAGTATAGTACTAATTTTTTTAATGTGTTTTTTTACTTTTCGTCCAAAAACAATTTCATGAGAGAACGCACACAAGTAGTACATATGTACATTTATGCACACACGAGATAAAGCTAATGACAGGTCAACTGATATGTATATTAGTTTTTAAAAAAATTATAGTGTTTCGTGTTAATTGAATGGAGCGAGCGCTGGGAAATGTGTGTTCAAAAATTTAAAAAAAATTATGGGGATGCCATGCACATGACGCATGATGTTGCTTCATTCGAGCCATAATAATTATGATCCTCTCCGCTCTCTCATGCTAATTTACTCTTGTTGTTCACTCTACTTGTCGCATCTCTGGAGCGAGAGAGAAAAACAAACGAGACGTGTCTCCACCAGAAAAAATAGAGTTCGCATAAAAAAATTATTTTTAGCAAATTTTATATTTTTTTCTCTTTCCAGTAAGTACCCAAAAAAAGGTTTGCTTACTTGTGTGTCCATAAATTAGCATGGCAAATGGACTCTCATGTCCAGACACACTTTACTTGATGAAGATAACAACATTCTAGAACTAAAAAATAATATTATAAAAGCACCGTGATTTTGGTCAACAAGTAACTAATTTATCTTGGATGGAACAATAAAAGAAATCAGTTTTGGTCGTGTGACCACTCTCCACAATCAACCTACCACAATAGAGAAGCATATATAATCCTTATAAGAATTTTTTGACCACACATGGAACCCCTCCCCTAACTGTTGTCTAGAAATTATTATTGCCACCCATCAAAACCACTTACGCAATGACATATTGCACAAAAAAATTAATTTATATTGTGTCTCTAACCATCTATGCTCCATAATATTTTATTCCAGCAAGCAGCACACAGTTCTGCATGCATCCATAAAAAAATCTTCTTTTGTCTTGAGTCAAGTATGTGTGTGTGTCCGCAATTATTATTATTATGTTTCACTGAGTGTGACGCTCCATCTCAAATCTCCTTAATTGAGTGCATACATGATGCATGTCGGGATTTCAAATTGTATTTTTTTCGTCTCATTAAAAGATAAAACCTTGTAGAGAGCTAATAAATGGGATTTTAAATTCCAGAGCATGAAGCAAACCAGAAACAGAAATTATGGACACAACTAGAGTGAAAACGTACCTACTATACATACATTTGTCGTTTCTGTCGGTAAAACACGTTGTGTGTGATCATCCTTGAAACAAAAAAAAATGTGTATTATCGTAATGGAATAATACTTTGTTGCCACTCAATAATCATGTGCGTTATTGGAAGACGTGTGTTCGGAAAGATTTGTGTTTTTTGTTGTCACATCACTAAAGCAAGCAAACTCATGTATCAGCTCCCGCTGACTGACTGGAATGCTTGAAAATCATAATAATGTGTCCATAAAATACATACATATTATATGAGTAGTAAGAAAAAGTTGCATTAACGTAATTCGTATCCCGCCTCACGAGTGGAACACACCTGTGCTCTAGTAATTTACTGAGTAGAAGGAGACAGATAACTGAATACATTACTTGACCACAATGGGTTTCAAGAGAAAAAAATGGGAGGAGATGTGGGCAAACATACCCTCACGTAATTTTCAAGATAAGCTGTCTTGCATGCACAAATGTGTTTCAAGGAATGACCTTTCTTCGTCTTTAAAAATAATAATAATTTCCATCCAACCAATGTAATCTTTGCTTTCTTGATATTCGCCCCATCTTATCGGATCAATTCCAGGCGCACAAAGTGAATCTGTCAATCTTTCAATTTACTCGTATGTAAATTTTGTCCAAAAAATCCAATCACACAAGCTTTATTGGATTGAGAGAGTGAGTGAGCGAAAAATACAGACGTGGACACGAATAGAATACTAAATGAATGATGTCAATGAATTAATTGAGGTTGTTTTTGTCTCCGCTCTCATCTCCACTTTGCCACGACTCACTGTGTTCTTTACATGTTGCAACAGACTTGTTGTTTGTTGCATTATTATTACAGAGCATTTTATGGACACAACAAAAATTCTTTTCATGTGTGTCTCTTAAATATTGATTTTTTTGTACTTGGTGAGGTCATTCCAAAGAATTCCGTTTGCAGTAGCATTAAGATAGATAAGTGAGACGAACAGGAAGAAGAAAAAATATGAAGACTTGCATTTCGAAATTATAATGAGAATCAATGCCTATCTTAATGAAGCTACTATTTTTAGCTCGCTCAGTGATGATGATAAGGATGAATGGAATTTTAAAAAATGGAATAAATACATAAATAAATAAGGACAACAAATTTTTTAAACTTCCTTTTCGACTCTTGAGTACGAGTGATACACTTAATAATGTGTGCATAATTCCGTAATGACAGATTAAGGTGAACGGAAGAACAACGGAGTTAGGTGAACAATTTGATGGGCTTCAACGTCGACTTGTGCATTTTCGTTGAAATCAACTGATAGAATAGTACTCAGGTTTCGTGTATTTATTCGTCTTACAAGAAATATTCATACTTTGAATCGCTTCCTCTCAAATTCCTACCCAATTTTTAGTTTGTTTTCAGCCAAATGAATTCTGCACACACTCCATTATACTCGACTCAATCTCGTAGGAAATTTTTCGTGTCCTAAATTCATCCACGAAATAGTGAACATGTGTATTTTCACTCGCACCTCTCATCATCTCAATTTTTGTTTTCTATCATTGCTCTTCTTTTTTTTTGTCTTCACTTACCTTACTTTTTTTAGCTGACTCTGTTTCAAAAATAACTCTATCCATTATTATTACCCCCATTCATTCATTTCGCTCATTGTTATGATTATTACACTGAAAAGTCATTAGGAGAAATAGCATTCACTCACTAGATTCTCCTCTTAAATATTTAATTAGTTCTGGCTTCAAAAAATATTTTTTTCGCTCAACAAATAAAAGTTCTGACGTAGTGTTAGAAAAACAAGGCAATTAACATTTAAAAAAAAAATAATAGAGTCAGTCAGTCAGGTATTTCCTACTATTTTTGCTCAACAGAGAAGGATTTCAGAGTGGCGCAGATTTTTCAAGTGTTGCTCCACTAAATATATTTTTTGGATGATTGCAAAATGTAAACTACGCGTGTGTCCATATTTTCCATCCGGCGTTCAAGTAGTGATGATATTATTCTTTACTGTGAAGTGGACACATCCTGAAAGAAAAAAAGGCGATGACGAGTGTGAAACGAGCCGCTACTGAGTAGTGACCATCATTACTCACTCATCATCTCACTCAACATTTTTTTTGGGTAATTGTTGCAAAAAATAGAATCACAAATTACATTATATGTGTGTACCATACTTAGTAATGGACGAGGATGAAACGTTATTCCAACGAAAAAAAATATATAAATGACACACATGAGTCGAGTCAGCCTTAATGCGTGAAATACATTTTTTTTTCAAGTTGAATGACTTCTCTTAAATTTGACTCAAGTTAGTAAGTAGGAGCTTCAGTTCTGATGAGATGAAGAGTTGTGCTAAGCAAATGAGCCAATTTTTTTAAAACAAAAAATGAATGAGACCTAAATTTAGTTTAAAGTCTTTTGTTTCGTATGCAAATCAATTATTGTTTCAATAATCCAAGTTATTTTCCAAACTGCACTCTTTTTCAGGAATTTGCATTACAACACGTATGAATCAAGGACCTAATGTGACTTTTCTACACCATTTGCGCCAATAAAAGAGTAGGTAAATGGATTTTTACTCCAACAAAATATTTTTAAAAAATAACCTCTTGTCACAATAAATCCTAATTCTGTTGATACGTGTCCCCCGATCTCAATTAAATGTTGAAGCAAAACTTGCGCTCCTTCATTGTCGCTGACTCACAAAGTAAAAAACGAGCACACAATACACTCAATGCGACAATAATAGAAAATGGAGTAGCATAGTATAGCTCATAAAAAGGAATTTTGTGGGGTGTGCGCACAAAAAAACAGACACAATGTTTTAAATAGTAATTAGTGCTTAACGAAAGAACAAAAAAAAGTAGCGCCAGGCAAACATGAAACATGCTTCTCTCCGTATTTCAATTTTCAACTCATCTAAAAAAGGATCCCAATTCAATTGACACAACTTCAAAAACGTATTTACGAGTGGAGCAAAACATATAAAAAATGTAGCAAAAAAGAAGTTAAATATGTGCGCCCCAGCAATAAAAAACAAGCTTGTATGTAATAATTGTTGACGACTAGTGTGATTTTATGCAGATTAGACAAAATAATCATGTGGACTCAACGCATCAAGAAGAATCAACTGTGTGTGTGCATAATTTCATTTTATGTGGCTTCATAGTTGAGGAAAATTTCTACGTACGTGCGTTATGACTTTGATTATAAAAAAAGCATCCTTAAATGTTCTTACGTTTCACGTCACAATTTTTACTGGCGCACAACATGTAGCATTTCTTTCCTGCAGCAAAAAATGCACCCGTTGCCCGTCCTCAACTTTTTTCCTTCGAGCTTTCGTTGAAAACACACACACACACACACACACAAATATTTGCCATGTTTCTTTTATCATCATCATCGTATCAAGTACTTGGTATAAGAGATGTGTCTCCTATCCACTTGAAAAATCTTACATAATGCCTTATCTGAAAAGAGAGAGAGAGAGAGAGATTCTCTTTTTTTAAATGTAAACACACAACAGCAAACAAGTAGATAGATGAGGATAATAATAATTGTGTCATTATACCGTGAAATATCCTATGCATGTGCGCAAAAATATATTAGTAATAGGATAATGCACGTCCGTTTTTGTTTCTATTATAATAATGCAATCTTGTTAAAATACGGTTATCAAGTGTTTGTGAAGAAGAAAAAAAAGATATACAGAAAAGTATGCCCAAATGGAAGGAAAAATATCTCTTTAATCCATCTCTGCAAGATAAAAAATATGTGTGTGCATACATGAAAAAGAATGGGTCATCTGGTACACAACAAACGTTGAATTATGGATGACTCGAGAAGAAGAAAAAAACGGTGTACAATTTTTTCGAGCACGTGTATACAGAAAATGCGGAAATGGCCTGCCTACTTTACTTAATATAATTGTGGATAATGGAAACAACCTTACTCGCCTGCAATAAGCTCTACCTGAAAAGATTTCATTCAATGACCTTATCTTGTTAGCTCAAAGCAGGACGAATTTCTGTTTGTTGTTGATGCAAAGTATGGCTACTATACTATAGCAATTTAACAGTGTGTGCATATTTAAATGAGCAAAATGTGTCAAATATATATTCTTATAAAATATAAAATAAACTTATCATTTGAACTATTGTTCTTACCTTTTTTTAGAATGTGGTGCAAGTTGAAGCCGTAAATTCCTGTTGATGGAGTTGACACACTTCAAGTCCAGTTAACTAATTGATTCCAGAATTCCTGAAAGTATTGAAATAAGATTCCGTGCATTTGGTAGTAGTGGTTGAGCACACGAATATAGTGATACGATCAATAAGATAATATGATATCATCTACCTCCCGAAATGCCAACCAATTTCGCCAAATATATTTTCGTAGATTAACCTAATTTTCTTATTAAATTGTAGAAGGATTAAAAAATTTTTGAATTCAAATTGCTCAACACCGAAAAATTATGAACTCACTTTTCGTCTGAAAGGATAACCAAACCTTCCCACGTCAACTGTGCCGGCTTAGCTTACAAATCCCACTTTTTATCAACTCTGTCGACTGTTTACTATCTCGATTTTGGATCGGCTTATCAATGATTATTGAACTCTGAGGTACTAATATTTACACTTTCTTTGTTCAAGGAAGCTTTCACAAGGAAACTATTTCATTACTTAATATAATTGTGGATAATGGAAACAACCTTACTCGCCTGCAATAAGCTCTACCTGAAAAGATTTCATTCAATGACCTTATCTTGTTAGCTCAAAGC
>JAHZNF010003736.1:0-10414 GCA_027744215.1 Troglopedetes dispersus | reverse complement strand
GCTCAAATGTATATTTCGGTCAGACAAGCAGAACAGTTGGAAGTTTGGAGCTTTTTTTTCGTGGTGGCCAGGGCCACTCTTCCTGATGAGATCTAGTTTTTACTTTTATTCTAGTTTGGTCACTTTTTTTTACCAAAAATGTGTGCATTCATAGCCTACACGTGAAAAGTTATATTCCTAAACTGAACGCATTGGAACTGGACTGGACTATAGCTTGTGTAAACCTTTTAGGCGCCATACGCCTCTGATAAGTCAACATTTTGTAAAAGATAGAGGCATACAAGCAGAAACAAGCAATGAACGTTTTTCTCTCATTTTAGTGTTGGAAATGTGGCCACTTGCGGCAGCAGTAAATCGCTTCTCTGAGGATTGTGGATTAGTTTGGTGAAAATAAAATAAAATATCTTTGTTCTTTACGGTTTAATGTTTTGAGATGAACTCGTATCCACTTTTTTACAATTACACGGTGCGATGAATTTTTGCACACATATCTACAAAAAAAGTGCTAAAAATACTCTCCAAAGATGTAAATAATACCTACATACTGCTCATTGCTTGGATCCACTTTTATCAATTCATTTCACCAAAAGAAGAGGGGAATTACCATTGCTCTGAAAAAAATAACTGAAAAAGGAGAATACCTTGAAACGAGAAAAAGTAGCCACATGAGACCCGTAACAAACAGAAAAAATGTGCGGAAGCTGAACAACAGAAAAGCGTTACGTACATTTCCCACTTGGATGATAATAATGCATAACAATTGTAAGCGCTTTTTTTCTGTTCAGTGCACTGGCAAAAAAATCTACGAGAGAGAAACAAAACGAGCCTACCAAGGCTCAGGCAAACATGGACCGACCAGATCAATCCAGAAAAAAGAAGAACTAAGGCATTTTTTCTTCTTCGCTCAAACGACCTCCAATAATATTACACCTTATGCTCCTGCTTATTTCTCTCTCTTTCCTCACTTTCTTTTTCATTCTCGGGCTCGCTCCATCCAACAAGAAAAAAGAGCCTCAGGTACTTTAGCAATTTAAAAAGGAGGAAAGCTCCTTCTCAACAAAAATCCTCTCAAGTAAAAAAGATAAATATTTCAGACAGCGTGCATTGTATGTACACACACAATGCACACAGAGCAATGACAGATTACAACAATAAGATGCCAAGGAAGAAATACGAAATAGGAACTGAACGAGAGAGTATCTCTTTTTCTGTTGATGTTATTAGTTGAGCTGCTGTTACCACAACCATTTTCATACATTACATACCTACACTCACTCACACGACTGGTTACCCATAAAAAAGGTAGATGCAGGAGGAGCAGGGAGGGAAGGAAGACCTTACATAAAGTCGTTATTTGTTGTTCTACCATTCATTTATATTGTGCGTCCATAACTTTTTTTTTCATTCCTCCTGCTTCCAACACTCTCTCGTTCGTTCCTTCTGTTTCCAGCTGGGACGTCTGCACCATCGCTAGAAATAACCAACTTATATACACACATGAAAAAAGCGTAGGTAGATCGACATATTTTTTTCCTTTTCTTCGTCACAAAAATACGTATCCTGTTCGGCTATTCTGTGCTTTCCTCTTTTCTCCTTCTTTCATCTGTATATTTATACACTCCTAGTAGCACATTGAAAAGGAGAAGTCGAAGAGAAGGAATACGACTCTTTGGAGAAATCGTCAGAACTCACTGGTTCTTCTTCGCTCTTGTACTATTTTCACATGACGTTATCATCATAGCCTTGAGAGAGGAGAGAATGGGAAAGTAATGCAACGCAACAACACTTTCCACATCCATTCCACTTGGGAAGAAAAGTGAGTATGGCTACACCATATGTGTGTATGTACTCCAAGTGAGATGGAAGAGGCAAGGAGTGGACGGACTTTTCACTCATATCTCTCTGAAACAGTGGCCGACCGAACGTCAACTCAACCATCTAATTCCCCATATTCCAAGGCTGACGAGGAGTGTCGACGAAAAAAATCGCTTCAAGTGAACAAGAAAACTTGCCATCACATGCATTCATTCACATCACATCAAAAAATACTCGACAGTAGGCGGTGTACTACTTCAACACACACAAGCTTATCCATTCCAAATATTCCTTTTATGTCATGATATTCCGGAGAAAAGCAGCTTCCTTCTTTTCCCAAATCCTTCAGTTCAACTCTTTTCAAGTCTCCATTATTTTGGCAAAAAAGAGGTGGAATCAGAACAATGACTTTCTTCCATTTCCTATGTTCTTGTTCTTACTTCAACACATCTTCATCCTTATTTATAAGGAAAATTTGCCCGCACTCTTTGTTCTTCCTACGAAGGAAATGAAGCGTAACCTGTAAAAACCTTTCGATATTTCTCTATACTATCTGGTAGACTCTTATCTTGGAAGGAAGTCCTAATCAAACTTCCTCAGAAGCCACAAATAGGCGATGCGAAGAAAACGAAGCAAAATTGTAACCTGCATTTTTTCAAGGGCTTCCATTTGTTGTTGAAGGTTTACGAAGAAAGAAGTCCTTCATGTGCTACATATCAGAAGGATCTGTATTTTAAGAAATTGGATCACCAGAAAATATCTAGATCACCTAGATACCTTCTAGATCACCTTCTTCATAGGTGCTTTGAGTCACAAAATACAAGCTATCGTCCAACTCCTTTCTCTGAGAATTTCTTTCCATGTCGTAAGCAAATAAAGAGAAAATTTTCAGGTAAGAAACCGTGAATGTGATGCTCCACCTGAAATCAAAGATAAGACTAGACTAGAGTGCCTCAGATTTCATAAGTGTGGAGGAGTGAGAAAAGATAAGCTGATTCGAAAATACAATCCCGTTGAAAGAAATAAAAAAAACTGAAAAATATGGATAAAGTTGAAAGAGCAACAGTGTTCATGCAACGACATACAAAAGTATTCTCGCGCCAACAAACGTTCCTTCAGACGATCATGTTGATAAGATGCTCATCACGATCATTTCAGTTACGGGAATTACACATACTTTCGCCACGCTGCGCTACGAGGCGAATGCATAAAAAATAGGATTTTCCTAAAAGAATCTGTATCGCACCTTAAATCGACAAGGAAATCTCAAAACGATAAAAATACTTTAAAAGTCCAAAAAAAAGTTCCGATTTCTCTAAAATTCTCAATTTTCGATGATGCAAGAAAATCCCCCGAATATATCATCATTTACCAAAACTTTTCGCTTTTTTCAAATTTTCGAATTTCTATTTTGAAAAGAGGAAGGATAAGCAATGGAGATAACCAAATTCCAGTGCCAGTTCACCCGAGAACAAGAAATGGCATTGTTACCGGGACATAATAGATTATGCAGGACGTACTAGGGCAAAAGTAGCAAACAAAAAACTTCTTTCTTTTCAACTTGAAAAATTCGAGAAAACATGTTCACTCCTGCTGCTTTCTCCACAATTTTTATATGAAATATACAATACACAAGCATCGCCTGAATATATGCATAAGAAATCTGTATATAAAAGATTACGGCGTCCCTCTTCCGTCACACCAGGCCTGTGATTCCCCTTGTTGTAGTGTAACCCTCATTTTCATTTTTTATGCCACTGATGATGCTGGCCCAAAGCACATCTTTTCCTGTCGTTCAATATGAAACCAGGGTACAAGAAAAAAAACATTTCTTCGCATAAAAATGTCTGGAAAGACTTTTTCCTGGAGTCGACCTAACCTCCTATCATTATCATGTATGCATGCATGGATCAGTCAGTCAAGCCAGCGCTGAAAGTATGTAGCATTATATCATGCATGATTTCAGGAAAACGACATTTTTCATTCTTACCATCGACCCATTCATCCTCTGCGCCGTAACGTCCGACATGGGAGATAATATACACAAAAATATACGACACATAGCTACCAAGAATTGGTACATTATTCATGATGACGGAGAATAAAATAGAAGTGTACATGCTTCTTTCAAAGAAGCTACGTGAGTGAACGAACACATTGGACATTTTAAAGTTGACTTATTTTAACTGTCTCCATGCATTCGCTGGTGGTGGGAGAAGTGAATATGAAAAAATAACTTTTTAAATGAGAAACTGTCTACAGTTTATTCGTCCTCTTTGTATCAGAGGGTTATTGAGACTTCTTATTGGTATGGCATCATCCCTGTGAGCAATAACAAAACGTGTAATACGGTCTTTTGCCACTTCACTTCACAAAACAAATGCACTGAATTGCAGTGCAAATTAATATTGGACCAGCAATAAAAAGTTACTACTAAAATGTGTAGAGTGTTGACAATTTTGCATTCATTGTTTCGGGAAAGGATGACAAATTAATAGGTTTTAAAGAAGGTCGCGGGTCTTTCGTGGGTTGCAAAATTGTCAGCTTCAAGTGTACCCAAATACCCTTTGCGAGTCCGATTTTATAACAAAACTGAAGGCAAACCTGAAAAATTCACGAGCAACATCTTCTCATTTTACCGCCATTCGCTTTACCTAGAGTCTACATTAGTTATGGAAGGGCAAACAACCTTAAATTTGTTAGTTAGCATTCTAGAATGCCTAAAGCCAACCTAATAAGCGTAGTAGCAAACACGCACCAGTGTAACCACTTGCCGTTGAAGAATGGGAAAGCAATGACGAGAATGAAAATTCTCATAAAGAACAAAGAACTAACAATACTTTTTGAAAAAGTAGCAACATGCCGTTACTCGTTAGATATTATTTTCTTCAAGTTCCACTATTCCTACTTTCTATTTTATTATTAGCATTATTCATAACGTCAAACTTCCATCCAGCCAATATATTTCACGAGCGAGGTCGAAATGAAGAAAGAAAGCACGGTTCCATATTTTTTCTTCGAATCCACGACGAAATAACCAGAGCTTCACAAAAACTTTCATCTACTATCTACACACATACATCAAAGTTATTCGCGCAGGGAAAATAACAAAGACCTTATATGCAAAAAATGGAATCTTTCATGCTCACAAAATCATCTCTCTCTCACCTCACAGGATGCACGTACAAGAAACCTCACATAAACTTCAACGAAAAATTCAATTAAAACCTGGTTTTCCACACTTCCTTCGAAAATAAACACGGATCAATAATTTTCTCTCCCTCCTTTGCATTTACGACTGGAACTGAACTTTTCAAACATCCCCGTAATTAAACTAACATACAATTTCCCATTCAGCACACAAGGACATCAAAAATATTCTGTCACTTCCACCTAAATAATCTCATTTCTGTCTGAAGTCATGTGTGCATGAATATGAGCACCTCAAAAAACCCGCATTTTTTAGACGAAACCCTCACAAGCACGCGTTGCTTGCTCCTTTTGTCAAAACCAATTTTTGTATTTCTCTTGGTGGGCTCTCCAATGCATGTCATCCATGATGTGAATGAAGTGGAGGATGGCTTTTGTGGCGAATGTTTGGTGATCGCGGTATCGGCAAGAGATCGTCAAGTGAAACAAGGATGAATTCATAAGAGCACATCAGAAAAAAGGCCGCACACCCGTGTAGCCATAATAATAATCAACATAAAAAAACTTGAGAAAAGGTAAAAAAAATTGAGGGAAGAATGCCATCACCATCGCTGTGGTAAATATGTTCCACACTCAGAATACCAACGCTTCTCACTCAACTTCCTATCCAGCAGTTGTTATACACCAAGTAAGACACTTCTTTTCTTTTTCTGCCTCCACTTCAATCAATTTCGGCTTCAAAAAAGGCGGCTTTGCACAGTAAAAACGAATAACAAAGAAAGACGTATTTCGCTTTTTTGGATCTCTTTGGGAATTTTTTTGTGAGCTTGTACCACACTCTCTTCTTTGACTGGAAGCGATATTCGATGCGTGTTCCTGGCATGTGTGATGTAATGTGCTTAGGTGATTGTATAAGCATCAAAGCATATGTATACTACTTGTATAATACATAATGTTTCTTACTCCTCATATTTATATGTTTGTATAATGCCGGAATGTCATTGATAGCATCGTACACAACGACAATTGAGGAATTGCTCCTCTGCTCACATCAAACGAGCTCTGCTGAAAAAATGAAGAAAAAAGAAAATGAGCATTGTGCAAGGAGAGAAAACTACATTATATGAATGAGGGGAACAAGATCACCAAAAATATAATGTCTACATGAAGGAAAAAAGGGACGAAAATGAGCTCGATACGGTATAATATAAAAAAGCATCATCATCATAAGAGAAAAAACTTTGTTTTCTCTTTTCTAACGACACCACCACTACAGAAAAAACTAGTATGAACTAGTACTTGAAGTACAGAGAGGAGAGAGGGAAAGAATAAATAAGAAAATGGACTTTTATTTTTCCTCTTGAATGCCATAATACAGCCGGAATCTCAATAGTTTTACTTTTTTCCCATATCCTCCAAGTTTTTATGCTTTACTCTGCATTTCTCTCCTTCCTCTGTGCACATATTGTGCAATGTCATTCCATGTATTTATAATGGCAGCAAAAATATACATAACTAGTGAAGCAAAAAAATAAAAGAACATCTACCGCGAGAATCCCTACACACACGGAATACTGGAGGCATTGAAGCAGTAGTTGCACGACCTTCTTTTCTTTCCTCCATAATATGTACACATACAATCGCAATGAATGACTTTCTTATAAATTTTCCCTTTCCTGAACCAAAAAAATAATACTTTGACAATCTTCCCTCTCACTACACTTTACTCACTCTCTCTCTTTTTGTCTCGCAGTCAGTTAGTCAATACATTTTGCAGTGCATGCTTTTCTCCATTAAACTTCCACCACGAAGGGAGACCAGCAGAACGACTACAATTGTGTGGGAATGGAGTCCTTGTCGTCTGTCGAACTTGTCTGGTGAGTAGAGGGAAAAGTGTGAGAGAAGAAAAAACCTTCAACTATATCCTATTCCTTATGGTGTAACCCTTCCACTTCTCCATCTTGACTAATGGAAAATAACGGACTGACTGAGATGAGTTCCTTACATTTTTTATTCGATCCTTGGGTATTTTCTCCTCTCGCCTCCGCCATGTTATGCAATCATGCATACTTATAAAAAATTTAACAGGGTAAAAAAATGTAAAAAAAACTTCAACTCAACTCTTTTCCCTTTTCCGAGTCAATACAACAAAATCATTTATAATACATTCGTGAAAACGATGCGTCATAACGATACACCGAAACCACAAGGAAAAATGTGAATATAAAAATTCTGTCTCAACTGTAACCTGTACTAGAACAAAACCTTTGAACACAACGTACAGTTTCATGAAGACGAAGCAACCTAATAAACAAAAAATATTTAATATGGATTCGGCATCTTTTCTGTGTCCATATATGTACACTTTCTGTACATGTTAAAAAGTAATGTACATGGTGGTAAAGACGTGGCATTTCATGTACCCGTATAAATATAAATATCAACCCAAAAAGAGAAGACCTACAAATCCATACTACAAAAACTGGTAAGAGAGAAGGAAAAAGGACTGTTTGGAATGGAATGGGAATTCATCAAAAATTCCTTGAAATTACATCATACCCTTCTTCACAGAAGAGATAAAGAAGAGAGGAGTTGGAGTGAAAGAAGGGAAGAAAAAAAGTCGGAGACGTGTGGCTTTGCTCTGACTTTCACACAGGATTGTACCTCCAGTGCAATTACATGGGTTTGCGCGAGGAGTTATGTGTATACGTAAATACCACGAAAAAAAGCCTCCAAGTCGAAAAGGAAAAAGTGAGAATAAGCTGGGGCTTTATAACTCCAATTGAAAATTCAGATCAGGTTACGATCAAGAGTCAGAGAAGAGTGAGAGATGAAAAAACGACGAAGGAGGAGAGGAGGACGAGTGCCGAGGAAAAGATGTAGCGGTCGTTTAGAGAGAGAAAAGAGGAGGGTGTTCGCTACTACTTTTTCAACTATGTTAAGTCAAGTCACACCTAAGAGAACGTATATTTATAGAAGAGCAAGTACAAGTTTCGAACTTGGTACTGGTGGTACTACAACGACATGTCATGACCACTAGTATCTTCTCATTCCTCCTTTTTTTAAATTCTTGGTGTGCGTTATGCAATGCAAGTAAAGTCGCACAGCATGCCTGGTATTTTTTCCGTTACAATTTTTTTCACATTATTTTATTTATTCTGCTTTTCCTGCTCCGGAATTCAACATTTAAAAAAACACTTTGGCATGTACCACACTCTTCTTACAACGTCTTTTGAACCATAAACGATATATATGTATGGTAATGCAATTGTATGGTAAAAACGCATGGTAAAAAATTACTACTTCCTACCAGTACCTCCGGTGGTGGTGGTTACATGCTGGTTCCTGTGCTCCAGAAAGAAAAACTTTCTCCCTTTTTTACATTTATATGTTGCGATGTTATGTAGCACAGCTGCAGTTGAAGGAACAATAATAATATAGAAATGCCTCCAAAAAAATAAGTTGAGTCTGAAGTTTTTTCTCCCAACTTGTGCTAATATTACAATTGCCATTTACTTTGGCTTCACTACCTGCCACATTCCTGGTTTGTATTCACGTTCTTTTCTCTAAGAATTCATTCATATAGTAATACTAGGCAAAAGATGAACAGAAAGGTAAGTAAAAGTTGGAAGTGCACTGCCTTCCAATAACAATAATACTGGAGCACTTGCACTCTTCCCAAATAAATTACTTTTTTTCCAGAGACACAAAAAGTTGAGAAAAAAGGTTGAAGAAGTGTGACTGGAAGCTTTTCCAAAAGTTTCCGCAACAAAACCGTCATCATTATTACAATTTTTTTCTCAGCAGCGACCCAGGCATTAATGCAGCCACAGTCTGAACTCCCGTCGCCTAACGAAGTCGACCTGTCATTAAACCTGTGAGCAAGCGAATTCCTTCCCACTAACATTATCAATGGTGGTGCAAACAACTTGTAGGTAATACGAGAGACGAGACGCTTCATATGAAAAAACGGAGAAGAGAGGAGATTAGGTACGCACAAAGAATTAGAATGAATGGAAGTAAACACGTTCTTTTATTTTTTCCCTGTCGCCACCACCGTCTTCACATTTTCTCTAACCATCTTTCCCTACCAAAACGCTCTCTATCTACAGTACGCACACAAATGAAGAAAATAACGCGCTATTGCATCAGAAAAAATGTAAGTGTTAACAACAGAAATAATAATAATACGACTTGAGTTAACTGAGACTCTTGAGGTTCTCCTCTGACGACAAGACCGGATATCAACTCGAAATTTTTCGAGATGATCATGTAGCTCACTAATACATTTCAAAAATTCATCTGTTCTCTGGTGTCACAACACCGGCTTCCAAAAAGGGTTTCTTCCCACATAATATTTTCTTCTGATTGGTTTCTGATTATCATTTTAACATTGCCTCACACTAACTTATAGTAAAGTGATTTTGACGGTGAAATTATTATGAGCACATTGAGCAGGAAGGTTTCCACAATGAGTCAAGAAGACAAGTTCATGTGACAAACACAGACTCGATCTCGGTAGGGACATTCCTCCTCTTCCACTTTATCATTTCGCATACCTAAGTAATCCCTGGGATGACGAGACTCAGGCTGCTGCAAGCCCATTAATTCATCGAGTCACCGTCTTTTTTGCCAGTTCCTCATACGCTTAGTTTGCTAAAGATATTCTTTCAGGGTATTAGTGAGGTAAAAGATGAGACGCACGCGGTACACAAAATCCTCCACCTTTTGACATGATCACATTCTATTCTGCGCGAAAAGTACTTATCACACGCAATTCATGCTTGTAGTAACTTCTTGTCTTGCCGGCGTTTACTCATCCGGATCTCAATTGAAATATAAATACTTCACATGAAATGATTCATAGCACGAGGAAGTGAGCCGACTAATCCATGATAAAGTATGAAACAATATTGTGCAAAACTATAATATCCCTATCAGACTCTCTATCCCCTGAAACATATTATGTAGAGTTTTCCTTCATCACGGAAAAGATCAAAGATCATATGTATTCTTAAAGGACTTTACTTGTCTACCTTCTGACTTTGTGTTCCTATAATATCTAATTTGTACCTACCTGCATGTACAAATATGAGTCTGCAAAATGAGAAGATTATCGGTTGACTGGTGACCATAATAAAGTATGCCAAGCATTCCTTAAGGAGACAAAAGGAGAGTCGGCGAGAATTGCAGACAGGACAGGAGATTTTCGTGAGTGTCAGTGGAGCAGACAAAATATTAAAGAAGCGGATATGGTGTAACAAGCAAAGTTTGTTGCATTCTGCTGGTCTTCCCACAGAGCGCATCACTGCTTCTGAGGGGAATTTTGTGGACATTCTTCGTAGGTTCCTCATGTGGGTTCTGGCTCTCGCAAATATCATCAAATCACTGATATCATCATTTGACATAGAAGAGTGAAACATATAATCTTCCGGTTATTATAGGGTTT
>JAHZNF010003735.1:0-25813 GCA_027744215.1 Troglopedetes dispersus | reverse complement strand
CTCTTCTTCCACTTCCTTTTATGGACATGGAGGCGACAAGGAAAACAATAAGACAAACATATACGTAATAGAAGCATCTATATATATTTTTTTGTTGAACAAGTTGAGAGACAAGTAAAAGTATTACTTTGTTCTCTATCTGAAATTGTGGTATGGTGCTCAGCACCTATTTTTTCCATATTCATTTCTCCCTTTTTTATAGCAGGAAACAAAAGCGGAGAAAAAGTGGAAAATTGGAGAAACATAAAGTGAAAATTTGACTCCCAAGATAAATTTCACGATTCCTAGTGCTGATGACAAGAAAGAGTAAAATAATATTATTGACTGTTCTCCTTTAAAAAAAACGTCTTCTTCTTCTTCCAAGGATATCTTCATTTTTTTCTTGCTCCAATGCTTTTTTTGCTTACATGAAATTCTTGACAAAAAAAGAGAGGGAAATGGTAAGCAAGGGTGTCATCATAGCACTGAGGGGATATCCTAATATGTTTTCCTGTAGTCGTCAGTTTTCCAGCAAAGCAAACAAATTCTCAGTTGAGTAAGAACAACGAGCATCTTGATCTTCCTCGTGTTCCATGCATTTTTTTTCCTGCTTCGTAATTGTATCTTTTATTTTTCTGGAGAGCATGGTGATCAACATCATCACTCGAGTGAGCTCCTTGCGAGTGCCATTTTCGTCTCCATAATTTTGCTGTTGTTGCTGCTCAGTCGTTTGAGAATAAAAAAGAGAAAAAAAAAACATTCTGCAACTGTTCTCCTCCCGTCTTCTCTCATCCGGTATGTTTTAAACACCAGCAACTCTGCAAGTCTCCAAGGATTTATTGTTTGATCCATTTAGCCAACAAAACCACTTCTTCTTCTCTCTTTTTTTGCACACAAAAAAAAACACATAAAGTAGTCAACAACAACAACAAAAAATTGCTCAAAGTGAAACAAGAAAAGAATGCAATGCAAAAAAATATATATAATGTTTAAAGCTTAAAAAAACAACAAATGTATACAGAAATAAATTCAGCTCTCTGAAAATGTTTTGTGTTGTGTTATACAAAAAAAACTTATTTGAAGCTTGCATTCTCCAAAAAAAGCATAGATGAAATAAGAAAAGAAAATCGTGATCATGTCGAGTCTTTTTTTTACAAAGATGGGAACAATACAAAAAGGAAATTACCATGGAAGTATGTATGTGAAAATTGTAGCACAAAATAGTAGTATGTCATCATCATCACCAAGGTTTTTTTTACATCTTGCTTGTTTATATAAATATATTTTTGGCATTGTCTTGGAACAAAGAAAGGAGAGGAAAAATATAACGGAGAAAATATAGTACCGTTCCTTACATGCTTCTCTCGGATCATGGTTGTGCTCAATATATTTACCTATGTATATATATTTTTTGCTACCATCACAAATCTGTTAGTGGCTGACTTGTTTATGTGGAGCGGAGCCGGAGCAAAGCAGCAGGGACAAGATGAGTCTTGCGAGGCAAAAAAAATCATAAGCACGTTCACTCTATATACGAGACTCCGAAGAAAATGAGCGAAGGAAGGAGCACACTCTGTATTTTGTTTTCTTTCAAGGAGGAGTTCCGTGTTGCAAAAAAAACCGTAAGTGAAATTGGAAGGCAACAGTGCAAAAGCGACAGACGGAACAAGACTCCGCTCCTCCGTCAAATTTTCCACATCCATGCCGAATTCGCCCATTAGAGAGAGGAAATGTAAACTTTTTTTCCTTGCTTGTGGGGGAATATTATTGGGAAAGTGATCGGAAAAGAAGATGATGATGGTGGTGGTGGTGGTGGTGGCGATGATGGAAGGAAATGGAAAGTGGGAGCGAGCTCAATAAGAACATTATCTGATCTCCAGATCCTCCTTTTTTATTTTTTTTATACCGAGGATGGCTTTGACAAAAAATATATAAAGTCTCCAACACATGCACACAGATCTTCTGATATAAACACGCAGAAAGATAAATAGGAATGAGCGCCTGTATTTTTTTTTGTCCTATTGTCTTTGTTTAATTACATTAGGATCCGGATGGATCGAGGAGAAAAATCGTGACAAGGAAAAAAAATCTCCTTTTTTCCTTAACGGAACAATTTCCGGAGAAGGAGCAAAAAAAAGATAAGCCCGCACACACACACACACGTTTTTGTTCCTCAGACAGACATGTCCAAATCCCAAATCGTGGAGGAGACGATGGCTCTTTTCTTTAAAGAAAAAATATTGGTATGTATCTATCTTCCTGCTCCATCTCTTAAACAAAAATATAATAAACACCAAAAGAAACAAAACTGGAGACGCTCACAAAAAAACAATGGAAAAACCATCAACGAAAAAAAAAATCCGAGGAGACGGGATAACCTATCTGTTTGCTTTTTTTTGCTTGTGCTTGCACAACCACTCAAAATGAGAAAATCGGTGAGTAAACATCGACGAGAAGAAAAATGCACAGCGTTTCCTTTCATCACGATTCCGATGATCTTAAGTCGAGGAGTAAAGATGAGATTTTTTTTCGCTCTCTCCTTCAAGAAAAAGAGATGGGAGAAGGGATAACATAAGCATAGAAGCCACACGTACCGTACGTACCACACCTAGAAATAGAGCACGCATGTATAGCTAGATAAGATATGAAAAATGGGTATCTTTTAAAAATCACTTGAAAAAAAATCAATGTCTTTTTCTTCATCAACGCAATTAAAATGTGAAGAAAGGGAAGACTTTATATATTTTTCCGTTTTTTTTAATAAAGCAAAAAAAATGTTAAATAAGGCGGGACGTGATTTCATGCTAAACTGGAGCACATATGAGAAGAGTTCTTCTTCTCCAGTTTCCTTTTTTTATGCATGAATTCCTCAATAAACTTCTTTTTATGGAGTTGCCTATAAATTTTATTCATTCGGGTGTCATTTGCACGCGAAGATGTGCATAAACAAAATATGTAAATTTCATTGTTTCCATGTCTGGAAATCGTGATATTTATGGGAGGTCGTTAATTTTTCTTCTGAAGAAGCAAATATAAACTTTTGCATACACATGAAAAAACAGTATTTATTTATGCCGTTCTCATTTCAACGCACAACTCTATTTTTAGTGCCTTCATTTAAATATTCTGCTCCGTTATCCACTTATTCACAACGTGTCATTTCTTCTAATGACGTAATTAGAAAGGAAGGAAGAGATTGCAAAGGAGACAATTCCGCCAGATAAGTCATTCCCTGGATTTATTGCTGTGACAAGGAAAATTTAAGATCATGAAAATAACTCGTATAAATTAAATGAACTCCTTTGAAATTTAGCGACGCTAAAATGAAGACAAAGACACCAGAGAAACGCTAAACACACCGATAAAAAAGAAGGTTATCTTTATCCTGTAGTTATCCTTGAAAACTAATTAGTAAATACTGTAAAACAGGTCTATTTCGCTTCAAATAAAACTGGTAAGGTGACCCACTCACATAAATGTGTTTTTTATTGTGGATTTATGCCCCAAAAATTTGCGAAAGAAGATTGTCACCCACCAAATTAAGCACACGTGTGTCCATAAATGACAATAATTAAAGCCTGAAAGCTTATGGCTAGTATCAATAAATTCCAGAAAAATGGAAAAACCAAAATGAAGGAAGGCCTTATCTCAGGTAACCACACGAATACAAAATGTGGTGTGGGCTTCACCTCCTTTTTTTCTTCCTAAACTTGTCAATTGACATGTAATCAGTTAGAAAAAAAAGTCGAACTTTGGAACACCTTTATTTCCCACCTTTTTTCAACCCATAAAGATTCACTTTAGGTTTCCCAGAAAAAAAAATGCGTCAAGTAAACTAACACGAAAGTGCAATTTTCTCCTGTCGTACATTTCACAAATGATAGATCATAAAAAAGGCAACCATGTGTGTATATGAGTGTGCAACTTTACACTCTGCACATATAAGTACATAGGTAAGCATCCAACTACTCCAACTTGGCTCATCTGAGGCTAGCCAAGCCAGCCGCTAAGCCAGCAAAAACGGGAAGGTAGATAGACACACCGCGAGCAAAACCGAGGAGGTGTGTGTGTTTATATGTGTACGTACCTGTCTCATTTCATTACTTTCACTAGTTGGCTCGTCAAAAAACAAGACGCCCATTCGTAGAAAAAACAGTAAGTATGATAAACAACAGAGATCCGCTCCAGTCTGGATATTTTTTTTATTTCCCACACACAAAATAAATGTACTGGACGGTCCTTCCATCTTGTTACTTATCATAATTTTTTTTTCTGTTTATTTTTGTACTCAATCCTAGATCATTTTTTTATTTTGGTTTACACAGGATTTTATACAAAAAAAACATGTTTATGTCACTTTGTTGGAAACAAATACACAACATCAATTTGATTCCATAACTATCTACCTCATTAATTAAAGCATGTACGACAAGGTTGTCTCGTGTTTGTTGAAGGTTATATTTTTTTTATTTCTCACTTACCCTGATCACCTCCGGACAAGCATAATGCGGACTCCCACAGCTCGTCTCCAACATGCTCCCTTCCGGTTGGAGAGAAGCCATTCCAAAGTCTGCCACCTTGATATTATTTTTCTCGTCCAGTAGCAGATTTTCTGGCTTCAGATCTCGGTGGCTGCACAAACAAAAAATATATATATGTGTAAGATAACACATAACTCTTTACATTTGTACACATTCCAGATCTTTTTTTTTGTTTGGGTCGCATATCCCAGGAAAAAAATAAAGCATGAAACGGAGCGGATTGAAAGTGCTCATTTTTTTTTGTTGGAGTCAACTGATTTGGAAACTAATTGATAATAAATTGCCCACATGGTTGTAAGAGAGAGAAGTATACTTTTTCTTGGTACTCCTGCTCCACGTAAAAGGTAGGTATATTATGCGGTATTCTTCCAAGAAAAAAAAATAAAACTCTCACAAAAATGGGATTATATCGTTTGAGAGAGGAGATTTTGATTTTCTGGAGACCACACAAAGTTTGACTTTATTTGCTGCCGTTTATGATGACGACCTTAAAATGGCACTTGGACATGGTCAGATTATATGGACCAGGATCATGATCACCACCACCATATCATCCTTGTGTGGTCTGGTATGTGTGTGGTGGTGGCTCTTGATAACATTCAGGAGGAATAAAGTAAAAAAAAAATTCGAAGATGTGGGAAAGAATAGCTATTACTTTTACTATTATTATGATCCTCGTGTCATTTCCTTTTGTCATCTATCTCAATAATCACTTTACTTTGGTCATTGTTCATGATATCCTTCCACAATCCTTTTGTAATTCAAGGCAGGAGTGGCCCCACACATATTACACTTTTGATCTTTATTTTTTTTCATTCTTTCTTCCTTAAAAAAAAGAAACCGCAAGATAATATGAAACACAGGCGAGAGTGTCCTTCATGCCGAATAAAACAACCAAATATTATATTTTTTTGCACCAATACCTTTGAATCTTGTGTAAGTGGAATCCACTAGGAAAGACTATTAAATATGTATCCTGGGAAAGGAACACTCACTATAAGTGGTGCATACAATATCGGAGCTTTGTGAATAGCTCAAATTTCCCGGATAAGATAACGCACAAAAAAAGTTGTTTCGGGGAACATAAGACTGATAAGCATAGAAAAAAAAGGTTAAAGGTTGTATACATTCTCCAACTGATTAAAATTCAGCACACTTGCTGAATCTTGTGTGAACGTTCCCATTTGCTCTTTTGTGGAGCAGTGTATATCGAAAGCAATACCATTATAGAAATAAAAAAGGAATAAAAAAATAGTGTCATTATGAACTCTCACTTTCCTCTTTATTTTGATGTCGCAATATGTAACCATTGATTATCTCGGGGAAGTGCACATTTTAGCACTACATTTTAGTAGTGGAGCAAATGGCATGCATGTTGGTTGCTGTAGATAACGGTCAAGGATGATGAGGATCAATTATTATTACAAAAAGGTTCCTTCCCTTCCTCCGAACACAAATTGGCAACCAATTCCAACATAAAAAAAGTGGAGGAAAAAAAAGAGAAATGAAATCCGTGTGATTTGTAGCCAGCCGCCACCAAAAGAGTACTTTTTTTTCTGTGTCCATTTTTCCTCTTCACTTTCTCTCTCCACCCATGTGAGATGCACTGCGAACGTGAGCTCAATAATTTATGCAGGAAAATGAGAAGGCGGAGTGGAGCCTGCTGGACCACACCGTGTTTCGTCTATGTTAAAAGAGATGCTTGTGTGTGTGTGTGAACATGTTTTAATGGAGGGAACCCACTCCTATTGTCTTTTTCTTCTCTACCAAAAAATCGATTTTTGTATACAAATGATAATTGCCCACAAAAAAAATTTCTATCCCAAAAAGAACTCTGTGAGTATCTTTTTTTTGTAGCCACAGACATGATGTTCAAACTCTGTAAATTGTGTGTTGGTGGTGCCTTTTTAGTGTTATGTTTGAGGATGGGTCCTGTCCACTCACGCTAAATAATGCATGGTCTGATTTTGTTCCAGGTTTAACATGGCAAATTGTGGTTTATCCTGTGTTCGTTTGCACTTCCTCCTGCTCACCTTTGTTTCATCGGGGAGCAAAATTTTTTTTGGTGGGAAACAACAAAGATTCTTTTTTTTTGTGAACGTACCAAATGGAATGACTGTGGCAGAAGTCGAGAGCCGAAATAATTTGGCGAAAGAATCGGCGAGCCTCTTTGGGTGTCAGTCGTCCTTTCTTCACGAGGTAGTCAAAGAGCTCGCCGCCAGAGACATGCTCCAAAATGAGGTACCTGGAGAAATAAAAAAAAGGAAAGATACAAATTCCCAGATGAATTTTTATAATCTGGGTTCTCAGCATCCTGGGCCAATATATAAAATAACATTGTGTTGATACAAAATTAGTATAAAGTCACTTTTTGGATCATCATTACTTTAACAAATTTGTTTATCGGGTTATCCTAAAAAAAAGTTTGTGAACTGGGATGTGCCACTTACAGGTATTTCTTGTTCTCGTACACGTCAAATAGGCCAAGGACGTGCGGATGCTCGATCAACTTCATGATCGCAATCTCCCGCTCCACCTTTAAAAAACATGACAGTCTTTCTTATTCTAAATCCCACATGAATAAAAATAAATAAAATGGAACATACTTATTTTTTACTTTCGTAGAATTCTTTTTCCCCTGGAAATTATTTTTTTTTCTTTCTACTCAGTTATTTTTATATTTACTCCGGCAACAAAGTCAATAAATAAATAGATTCCTTCCTTATCTCGCATCAATCACTCCCTCTCATCATTTTTTTCTTTAAATGGAAAAAAAGGATAATATATTTCCCTTTTAAATATAAACTTGGAAAATGCTTTCTGGAGCGCAACTTATTCTCTTTTTCCTGTTTTGCTGTAGAAATAAAAATGTGAAGAAAAAAATGGCTGACGGTATTACGGAACATCAAAAAATGCTCCACTTTCCCATGGGTTGCTGCAGTTTCAGGAAAAAAAAAGTTTTTTTTATGATGTCAAGAAAAATAGGAAAGCATTCATCACGGCTAACTTGACTGAGTGAAAAGTGAAAATGACACGGAAAGAAAGAGAAAAGACAGAATCCATCCGTCTTAGCCCTTCACAGGATCCGTCTGCTGCTGGCTACTCTTCCTTTCTGAACTGTGCTCCAAACTCAGACTAATTCATATGTGGACACGTACTATAAAAATTTAGCTAGACGTTCTTCACAGTTGGACTACTACTTGAGTTTATAAAAATGTTACTATTTTCCTTTGTAATGCAAAAAGGAGAGGAAACACTTGATGCTTGATCCTCGCTCAATGAGACAAAGGCAAGGGATCATAAAAAAAGAGAAGGAGAGCAGAAGCGCCACTTTCTTTCTTCTCGTCAAAAACGAAAATGTGAAAGGAGAGGATCAAAACCTTTTCCTTGGTCCAGAAAAAAAAAATGAAACAAGGATTTACTTGAAATGGTCCGTTATGCTTGGTTCTAACCTCTCTGATATTTTCTTCTTGGATGTTAACCTAACTGACAGATTTCTATCTTTTTGGGGGAAGTGAAGGAGACATATACGTGGATCAAAGAAAGAATTATATTTCTTTAAAAAAAAGAAGACAGAAATGATAGAATTCCACTTACCTTCATGAGTACAGACTCGCTCAACTTTTCCCTGTTGATGATCTTAATGGCGACCTTCTTCCCAGTGACACAATGGACACCGAGCTTGACAAGGCCTAGGAAAGAGAAAATTGTTTTTAAAAATATATATTTACACACACAATTAGTATCTCATTAAGAAAAATGGTGAGTTAAACACACTAATGAATTTAACACAACTCATCACGATTCAATTTCTTCCGCCTCTGGGTTAACACATGGATAACCTCCCAAAATAAAACTTTGTTTCATCCAACTTATGTGTTTTTTTTTTCTGAAGAAAAATAAAGTGATCTTCTTCCCAGACTTGGGAGAAAGTTAGTTAAGTAAAAAAAATAATGAGTTGAGTGTGGGCTGCTGGCCGCGCAGCACACACGAGAAAAAAACAAGAAGAAGAGAAACTTTTTTTTTGAAAAAATATATAATAATAAGTTTTTGTGCAGACTGCTGCAGGGGCAGTTCCAAAGGAGAGAAACAGCTGCAAACATTCATCCACTCCTTTCTTCTCTCCGTCATAATCACGATGATAACTTGGAAGTAAAAACAAGTATAAGCGTGTCCACATCTATCTTTTTTTGTTTCCTGGGCAAAAAAAACCGGTGTGTAGCAGAAACACCCTTTTTCTTCTTTTTTTACTTTGTATCTTTATTCCCAACATTCTTGTGCTTTGCTGGGGTCAGCTAATTAGAAAAGAGAAGGGAAGCAAAAAAACTTTTTTTTGTTTCTTTTTCTATTTTTCTTTGTACTTTTTTATTCTTATCGTGCTACTGGTATACTCTTCCTTTTACAAAAAAAATTGTAGGGACATTTTTTTCTGAAACATATAGATTTCTTTCCTTTTTTTCTAAATCCCAGTCCATTTCTTCTGATTTTGGTGTGTGCGTACCTCTCGCCGGAGCACCAAGAAAAAAAATAGAATGGAGAACTTACTATGTACCTGTGTCTTTTTTTGTTAAGGAGTTGATTCCCCAGGTTCATCTTTTTCTCTGCTCTTTGGAGAGAGAAAGAGAAAAAGAGACACAGAGAAAAATAAGAAGTGGAGAAACGAGTGGGCGATGAGGGAAACAAGGAGAGTCATGAGTGCAATATCAAATTGGCTCAGATCTCAGAAAACACAGACTCCGAATAAAAAAAAAGAGAATATAATACATAAGCCCTCTCGTTTTCATTCAGAGCGTATTTTTTTTTGTTACCTGAGTAAAAGTTCATAATGTGTAACTTTCCCACATTTTTAGAAAGATCTGTGCTCCCTGTGTCCATACTTACTTACTTATCTTTTTTTTAGGTTTAAAAGAACTTCTTTTTTTAAAAAAAGAAAGTTAGAATTGTTCCTTTTTATCATCGTGATCGTTATTGTAAGTGGTGTGTGTGTGTCTGGGTCTCCTGCTCCTCGTTTTTTTTCTTCCTCGACTTGTTACTTGTAAAAAAAGTAATAAATAAGTGGAGAATTGAGATGGAAGAAAAGAGTTGACGTGATAAGTTTTACTTTCCTATTTCTTGTATTCTTCAAAAAAAAAGTTAAGTAGTTCGTTCCTCTGTTGTGCTATTATAACTTCCAGTTTATTATTATAATGGACTTTTTGTCTTCAACAAAAAAAAAGAAAGAAGAAGAAGAGCACGTGAGCTACTTCTGTAAGTCTTGTACTTTTTAATCTGGGCTGAGACTTGCTTCACAAGAAAAAAGTCTTCAAGCTTGTTGTCTCTAATTGTAGGCAATATGTTTTTTATAAAACATGCATAAATAAATTAGAGGCTGATTTTTTTGGAGCAAAATTAATTTATATAAACTTTGGAGTGATATGTGCGTAAAAAATACGGTTACATTTTTACAAGCTTAATTTGGTCCACTCACCGGTTTGACCCTTGCCCAGGGTCTTCTCGAGCCGGTAAGGGCCCACGTACTGGAGATGATCCACGTGATTTTCCTTCTGCATTTTGAATCGGTTCTTGCTCTCATGTACACCTTCACATGGAGCTTGTCAAGTGGTCGATCCTACTTAATTATTCAAAACCAAACTTTTTCTTTCTCGAGTTGGACTTTTTTTCCCCGTTTTTCCTGGTAAAAAAAAGTTACGCAATTATCCTGTGTTTTTTTTCTCTCAAAACCTTTCTTTTTTTATCTTGCACAAATGTAGAATCTCAGTAGTGGTGATGTAACCAAAAAAAAATATACGGTGGGTTCGTTTTCTTTTTGGTTCAGTTTTACGCAATCTTGTTAGACGGACGACATTATTATTTTTTTTCTCCCGACAAAAAAATCTCACAAGAAAGAAATAGCTTATATTATGATCACTTTTTTTTCTTCTCCAGGAAACAACAACTCAACGGAGCACACAATTTTGCGTTTCTGCGATACGAACGAAATCTACGAACGCGTCATCTATTTTTCAAAACCTGGAGTGCGTGCGTGCATCCGAAAGAGTATAATCATTACTTCCGAGACACATAAAAAAAGACGAGCGTGTCACTTGACAAAAACAAAACTTTTTTTTTTCTTTCGGGTAATTCACTGTGACGCAAGAGTCGTTAATTATTTAATGGGAAAACACCGCTGTGGTGGTGGTGGAGGTTGGTATAGTTCATTGTTTTGTTTGGGAGGACATTATTATATAATCCTTTTTTGAACACAGTTCGTGGGGTTCTTATCTTCTCAGAGGATAATCCAATAGTCATCATCACAAACCTAAATTGTCACACATTTCGTCCAGCTCAGTGATCCAATGTCCATGGTCCGTGGACTGAGGTGACACTGACAGCATTTCTAAATCCAAGTTGGCTGAAGCCACCTCAAGCTTAACGTGCTTATCATTTTCAATGATCTGGCGATGTTGCTCAGTTGAAGTAGCTACGTCACTTCCTGCAGCAATCCTACCTTTTTCCAAGAAGAGTCCAGCGAAACGAGCACATTGCGGATGAGGGTGACCATCGTCACTCCAATTATAATTAGCACTGCGAGCACAGCCTAGACTACCACAACTACTACGGATTCTACGGCTACCAACAACACTCCCACTTCGCATATCGATAACTACTACTGGTTCGAACGGAGTTTTCGGTAGGATCACGTCACTACACACGATACACTTTTCCATTTCACTTTCCCTTCCAAACCAATTAAGACCTTACCAGATTTATTGTGCGTGCCTGTTTTTATTCCTTCAGTCCAAAAAAATTATTGACCCATTACTACACTACCTTCTCACTTTAGCCATAATCATTTACAGCAGTAAATCCTCCTCAGTAAAGTCACCACTATTGTTAATTTCCTGCATTGTAGCTTACTCGAAATCATCGCTTCACTTTCACACATTTTAATTATTATTCAAAAATTACTTCTGTACATCAACAAAAAATAAGCCAACGCGCACACACATCCACCAACAAAATAAAATAGTTCCAGTTCTGTAAACACTTTCTTTAAGTCACTATAATACTGCAGTGTGGCCACCACTCGCGTACCATAGTAATGTAGACAGAAATCACTATTATTATGCAAGTGGGTTTTCGTGTTTAGGCCGCTCTTGCGTAATCGAGTCCAGTCACACTCACTTCTACCATGTTACACAGTTTTTGCCACACTCTTTTCCAAGAACTGATAGTCACTGATTCCAGAGAATTAGTTAGGTTGTGTTGGCTCGAAATTGTTTTCACTAGTGTGACCACACTTGAAATATGTATTAAACCAAAAGAAAATGGGAAGGAAGGGGAAACCACTTGACAACACTTGCAACAATTTTTATGATGAATTTTAAAAAAGGAGCTAGTGTTTTTTTTAAAGAGAAAATACACCACTGTTAAATTGATATCACTCCTGTCTCCAGCAAAATTGCAACAACACGAGTAATATTTATTCTTTCTTGTGGATAAGTAGAGAAAGGGGAGAAAATAGTTTCACTCAACTATCTTCTGAGACGACAGAACTGTATCGAAGAAAATTATTGTTCTTCTTGTTCCTCCCAAGAAAAAGTACTTCTTTTTAATTTTTTTAATAAATAGTTTCCCTACAAAAATTTTTTTGTTCTGTTCACAGTCTCTAGTCTTTAATATATATTTTTCTCTTTTTTTTTCAGCAGAAAAACTAGAATGAAAACACAATCCAAATTGAAGGGTGAAGCAGTGTTGGAGGTTTTGAGAGTTGATTTTTTTTAAATAAAATTTCTCGTAGGGAGTAGTGCGTTTTCTTGTTTCCTCATACATGTTATCCTTTTTGATTCTGCTCTCCGCACAACTCACACACGGCCATATTATACTACCCGTTTTCTTTCCTCCTTTCCCATTTCATTTTCCTTTCCACCATATCCGTCCATTTACTTCAGTCAGTCTTCATGTATTCCCTTCCATGGTGCTCCACTGCGCTCCTCTGTTTCTTTCACGACGATATAATAATATGCTGATGACGAACCCAATGCAAGTGGAATAGTAAAAAAAGGGGCTCCCAAAATACTCTGTCCTCTCCATTCACTTATTTTTTTATTCCAGCGCACAACACACAAAAAGGAGAAAAGAAGAATGGAGAAAATGGAAGAGGGTTTTTCTCTTTGCCTTATCCACTTCCAATACATGAATCATTCTGATCATCATCATCATCACGATCTATATTTTTTTGTGTGTGTGTTTGATGCGAGCGTGTGCCGTGTGCCTGTGGTCGTCGTCGCATATCCATGTATTATATTGTTTTTTTTGCTCCAGTGCTGGAGAACACATGTATTAAAATATGTGTTCCGCACTGCATTCACACGCAAAAGTATTGACTATTATTTCTCCAGGAGTTTCCATGGAGGACATACATATATGCAACTTTTTTCCTGGAGAACGGCGCTCCTGCAAAAAAATTTTTTACTCAATACATGAGAAAGATTGTGACGACCATGGCGGTGGTGGTGATCGTGGTGATGTTGATGGTTTCATGACTATACAGAAGCTACTGTGTGGAGGCAGAGGAGCACAAAAGAGAGAAAAAAGGTTTAGAAACACATGCATGAACCCAAAACACTGTGTGTTCCCATATTTCAGAAAGCTACCCGAAACAATATGCTTAATCCTGGAGAAGAAAACTATAATGTTTGTCTACTACCCAGAAGGAGAGAAAATGCCAGGGAAAAATGTGGATAAAAGTTTCTTTTTTTTTTTGTTTCGACTCAGCTTCATTTCTCTCGCTTTCCGCATGTCCTTGTGTATCCATCCACCAGCTTTTTTTTGTGTGCTCAACTAACTCTGGCTCATGTGTAAAAATTGTTGGTGCAGTGGTGCTTCATATTAGTTTCTTATATTCGAGTTGGTATCACTGCTCAGAAAGGAGGCATGGCAGGATGGAGGAGACCACTCCATTTTTTTTCCAGTGTGTGAAGGATACCCGTTTCGTGCAGGATTGATGATGATGATTATGACGATGCAGATGCAGTCATATATAACATTGTGTGTGTCTCCAGTATGCTCCGTGAAATGAAAATTTTCTTCCGTATTGAAACCGTTGTTGGGTGCTCTCTCTCTCACTCTTCTCTCCGGTTCTTTTTTATTTTGTAATAGTTTATGTGTGTTTTGTATTTTCTCGGTGGGACACAGCAAGAAAAAAAAATGAGTGAGGCGAGCTGGAGCCTATCCTCTCCCTATTTTTATTTGGAAGTGTGTGCGGTCACCCTTGATAAGATTTTCTTGTGTTTCACCCTGTCGTTTCCCATGTTGTGTGGGGTTTGAGGCGAGGACCGCTCCCAACATTGGCAAGGCCGGGAGCAGCGCAATCTCTCCTCAAACCTGGATCCCATCTATGCATCCTTTTTTTATGGTGTATCATGACTCAATATTACCTGCTCACGCTGGTGTGCTCCGCTTATATTCAGCTCAAATTCACTTATCCCTTAAATTGTAACTGGTGAAATGGAGGAGAGCTATTAATGCTCTGCTTCTCTCTCTCTCTTTTCTATTATATTCACGAGGAAGTTCAATATTTACCTTTGGCATTGAAGTAATAATGGGAAGCGTAGGTTGACTTTCTCACACAAGGAATATTATGGCTCGGCTGCTGCAGCAGAGAAAATTATGGGAAATATATTCGTTTGCATTAAATCCTTCAAAAAAATGTTATTTGTTTAGAAAGATGTATTACTACTAAAAAAATATTATTATGTTTTGATAAGCATGTACGAGAAATAAGTGGCTTGACACGGAACAAATAAAGGTTGTGAAATTTGTTTTTAATTGAGTGCGCATCTCATTATTTTTTTAATGAGCATGAAAAAATATTACGCGCAACCTGATTTGTTGAGAGACTGCAGTTTCCTTTGAAAGGAAAACTGTTGACTTCCTTTCTTCTTATTGAGTCCACCCAGAAAATAGTGGAGGACGTCCTTGATTGCATCAGAACTGATTGATTAACTATCACGTAAAGAGTATGGCACCGGTGCATTACTTTGTGTGGACAAAGTTGAGCCTAGAAAGAGGTAAACTTGGCTGGACACGGAGTACGTGACTTGTAACAAGGAAAGAAAATAAGCTGGGTTGGATTGGAGTATGTATAAATTTAGAAGAACATGAGTGGAACAGCAAACAGCACATTCTATTTTAGCTTACTCCCGTGCATGTACCTACTTTTTTCCTTTGTTGCCTTCCGACTGGAGCATGCCTTCGCCATCTCTTTATTCCAGAGTGGCTTCACGCTGAAATGGAGAAATGTGGAGCCACATGGTTTGTGTGGATACCGCTAGGACACGTCCAGCCTTTCAGAAATCCATAGGATCATTGTTGCATCGCGTCAGCTCTCTTGTACATAAATATGATTTCCAACTTCGGCTAATCCAAAATAAACAAACATTCCGCATGAAAAACAAGGAGCGAGCAAAGCCTCTCAGCCCAAATGCGACAAAACGTGTATGCCTGTATCAAGCAACGGTGTTTTTGACTCGGTTCTCTCTCTCTTGATAAGCCTTCTACCGGCGGCTGAGAGGTTTCACCGAAACCCTTGAGAAAGTGGGTTCATGAGTTCCCATCACAGTTCATAGATGACATGGTGTGCACACATGCAACAATCTATGTTAGGAAGCGAAGTCTCCTTAGTACAGCATAGCAGTAGCAGAGTGAGTACTTCTTGATGATAATCACTCACATAATGTAACTCATGTAATTCACGTATTATACATTGCACAACCATGACTTGTTTATTTAGAAATTACTTTTAAAAAATACTTGAAAAAAAAACCTAAATGTCAATGAATCGAATTTATGGATGAGGTTATTTTTAAGCTTGAAAGTGAATAAACCACCCCTGAGGATCCTTTGGCTCCTCTCTCGTTGCTCCACATAGCATTGCATCATGCGAAGAAATAATCATTTGCTCTCGCCTCACTCACTGAAAGGTGGGCACGTCCAACTGGTCCAACTCATCTTGCGCTTATGGATCTGGATAAGTCCAGTGGAAAACGTTCTCATAAGGTAACATCCGACCACTGCCCAAACGTTTCTCTCCAAATCGAAAAAAAAAATTGTTTCCATTCTCTGTGATATATGATAAGAATGATAGGAAGCGTAGGATGTAAACGCTAAATCTAGGTACTTATAACAAATTTTTTTTGGAACTGTTCAGGGATATTTGTTCCAAAGAGCCTTATTTACGTCAATGCAGAGGAGTGGTATAAATTTTGAAGAGAGGATCACATCACACGACTATCATTATTATTTTTTGTTTAGCACGTCATGTAAAAGTACAAGTTCCTGTGTGATTTCAGTTCTGGAGAAAATAGGCCGGAGGAAATGCCACAATTATTGTATTCTTCTGTGTCTTTCCCTCAGCATTACCTTGTTTTTTGCTCATGTCATGTGCACAACTACGTGATAATGTTTGCTCCGCCCTCGGACAAAACGCAATATGTGTGGACATAAAGTTTTTCTCAGAGGGACCGTTAACCTGGAACGTCTTCTTTTTTTTCACTCTTTTTTTTTGCGGAGGTTGACTCTTGGGCAGGAATACCTGAAACGAAATAGATTACATGCAAAATGTTGTTTGCTAAATTTTCAGTAGGTTGCCTCACACTTTTTATTATAAGCCTTGTGCGAAATTACCTCCTTTTCCAGTAGTTTTGCTAACTCTCAAGTGGTAAGGTGCAGTCCTTGCTCCTCTCCCATTGTTGCTTGCTGGATAGTATTTTTCGGTGCTTGTGTGATTGCAGTGGACTTGGAAGTAAAAAAAAACAAGAATTAATTTTAACCGATAATTAGTTGAAATTTATGGTTTCGTTGTAAAATTGTGAAAGTGGTTGAAAAGTAAAAAAAACGAAGTTTAAATCGCTTAGATTTTTTTCCGGAAGGTTTATGTGAAACATATTGCATTTGGAAGATCTGAGCAAATCCGTGCAGATTGGCTGGTAAGTTAATTTTTTTTTCTGAATCTAGCCATCCTCACCAATTTTCTCGAAAGTCTACAATTATCGTTTCTATAAACGAGAGTACGTGCTAGACATGTCAAAAATGCATAAGAGTTTAAATCTGTAAATTGACATTTGGGAAGTTGAGTCGATTTTGTTTGGGGAACCAGTAAAACCAAAATGATTTGTTGGCTTCTTTGATCACAGTAAAATACAAACTATATAGGTAGGTATATAAAACGCGAAGAGTAGAAAGAAGCGAAAACATAAAAAAACATGATTGGTTAATTAGAAAGGTACCTGATTCGCAGAGGAATCAAGAAGCCTGGGAGGATGATTCCTAGAAAAGTTAAGGTCCTGCTATACCAGCAGATTATCATATCTGCTTTGCATATTCATAATATCTTGTACTGCATAATTTTCCCACCTGACTTTCAATTAACCCAATATATAAATTAAGGATTGGGAAAGGAATTTGCATACGTTAGCTATTTTGAACACGATACCTTGGAATACATTGATTGCCCAGATCTAGAAGACCACACAAATTTTCACTCACTCCTCTTATTAACCAAAAAAGAATTTAAGCATGCCCCAAAAAACAAGCCAGAAAAAATGAAATAGAATCTTCTTTTTAAAAAAATGGTTTCATAAAAAATCATTACGAAATACAGTTCAGACTTTATTACTTTGTTTCCAAAGGCTGAAATGGCCCGAGGTTAGGATGATTTGCACATACCTACGTGTTAGATTTTGTAATGCCTACCACTGCTCCACTTCTTATTAGCATTTTAAATTTATTCCATGGCTTATAGCCAGCCATATCCTTTCTTGATACACAACCTATTTTACTGCATTTTTGCATACAAACAAACGCACAGACGAAATCACCTCACACAATATCATCCACCTTATCCTCTTTTTGTTTCAGGAATTACCAGAAATGCACAAGACAGCATTATGATTATACAGCTCATTTAGTAAATTAAATAAAGTAGAAACAAGCTAGCTTCTTCTTCTACAATAGACACCCTTTTCCATTGTTCCTACCTTGCCCTACTTTTGAGGCAAGGAAAGATCGATTTATATTTTTTCAGGGTGTTATTATAATGTCATTTTCTATTAAACTGAAATGAAATGCCGAGTCGAGGAAAATAAAAGGAACAAAGTGCGTTGTTACAAGTCCATTACAAGTTCCTTGCTTCCTTCTAATTACTGTCATTTTACAAGGGACGACCAGTACAATCTCCATTGAGGAGAAGGATGCCGACCGACCATTGAAACAAAAAATAGTGTAATATGTACATATAATGTATTTTTTTTGTGTTCATGAAACCACTTACTTAAAAGTACGGTCAATGAAACCTTTTTTTGTTTCTCTCTAAAAGTATACTAAGATATTTGCATTTTACTGACACAAAAAAGCTGCACCCAAAAATATAACATTACTCTACTACAACCATGTAAGTAGTTCCTTACAAAGTTGTGGTGTGGTGGTCGCTCCCTTTGTTCTTCAAAATTGTCTTCGGCTTGTAAAGAAAGATTTTTTTTCGGGTTCCTTGTTCTTCTGGAGCATTATCATACCGCACAGGTACATACTTTTAAAAAAAGTTTTGAGAAAAAAAAGGTATTTACATAGTCATCGTCATTCTGATATAATTGACGTTGTCGCCTCTTCCTTTGGCGAGACGCATAAAAAAAGGGAAGCCGCCCGACCAAAACCAGCAACGAAACAGAGTGTGCACTCATCTGTCCCTTTTCCATTCTTCCTGGGGAACATCATCTGAGGACTTTAATTCATTTAAAGATTGTATTAAATCTCCCCCAAAAAAAACTTTCTGGTAATATACATTTTTTCTTGAGAAAGAGAAGAAAAATTCTGAGGCGATGGATTTTCTCAAAGGAAAAAAATATATTAATCCGTGACACTTTTCATTCATTTTTTTTGTCTTTTTCCTTCAAACAATAAGAATGTTGAGGGATGTGAATTCATTTTATTTTATTTTTTTAGAAAAAAAAATCATGAAATATGACAATCCTTTTTTTCAATCTGGTCCTTTATGGGATTTGTCACGAAATGGAAATGAGAGTTGTACAAACAATTTTTATTTTTGAGTTTCTTCACTATTATCCTGGAATAATGAGCATCAAGGTTGGAAACTGTGAAGGTAGTGGTTATCCATGTGGAACAGGAATGATTGGATGGAGGAGAAAAAGGAGAAGGATCACGATCTCATTTTATTTTTTTTGGTACATTTTTATTCCTGATGAATCATTGTTGCTAATACACTGGAGCGATCTGCCAGAGTACATGAAGGCGGCGAGTTTTTTTTTATGTCTGGTTTAATATGGAAAATAGGTTGTAATGCAGCGTATCATGATTATGATGATAATCATCCGGCACATGATAATCTCATATAAGTCCCCGGTAATCATCTTAAGTAATAACAATAAAGAATCACACCGACCAGCCGACACTGACTCGGAACAATGCACTACCTGTCTCCTTATGTGTACATTGTGTGATGCCGACCAGAGAGTCGGGCCCTTTTTTCCTTCTAAATCTCAAATTTTGAGTATAAAAAAAATATATGAATCAGTAATGTACACGGATGACTGGAAAAGGAGACCGCCTCCGTTGCTCTCGTAATCTCAGAGGATTAAATGGAATGACTCAGGTGAACCGTGGTAACAAAAAAAAATTGTTGGTGAACCTAATCATCATCACAATGGAGTTAGTTCCATGCATGCGCTACATTTTTTTGTCGTGCATAATTTGAACCTATAAAACAAACTTTATTTTTTTGGTCATGGAAATAAATTGAGAATTTAGATACTATGTAGAGTGTGGTGGAGTCAGACAATGATTATGAAAATATTTCGTTTTTTTTAGGAATGTTAACATCCTCAATGCTCCGCACATGCTACGCCCTTCTTCTCCCACACTTGTCTCCACAGCCACCATCCTTATCTGTGTTGTCGTCGTCACTGATGCCTGCATCTGCAGCCTTCTTGCCGTCAGCAACACATTTCCATGGGAGTCCAGTGGTGGGAGTTGGGAGCCTCTACAAAGTGGTCGCTGTGCTCGCCCTGCTTTCTCTGATTCCCTCGCAGAGTCCACCCTCGGTCGCACAAGCGAGCATGGTGAAGGAGGCGGATTTGCAGAAAATGTTCAAGCTCAGGTAAATAACAGCAGTTTGCCAACTTTCCCCGAAAAAAAAAACTCAGTTGTCCTCTGCTCAAAGTCAGATAAATTCAAGATATCTGTGCAGCAAGAGAGTAAATATGGCAAGCTGGACTAAATCTAAATGCAGGAGTAAATGACGTGAAAAAGTCAGTCTACTAAATATGGCTATTTCCTGCATTTCACACAAGATAGTACGGAACAATAAAAATGTGCAAATAGAAGAAAAGGGAGGGTGGTCCACGTTTCCACATTTCTTAGTTTGTGTGGGTTGAACTCGGCGATTTGTTAGATGGGATTATTTTATTAGTCTTTTATTCTCATTTCACCTTTTATGTCCTGTCCGTTGGGGATCTAATCTCTGTCCCTCTCTCTTTCTTTCTTTTCTCGCATTTAATAAGTTTTTTTTTGGAGACCACATCGTTTGTTTTCATGTGTCAGGAAGACGTCAGCACGTTTGCTGGTTTTTTTTTTGTTACTCTTCCTACGCCGATTTTTTGTAGATTGACATAAGTAAGTAGCATGTATAATTTGGTACAATGGGAAATGGTATTAGGGTGTGGAATTAAGCGTTAACAATTTTGCAGCCAAAAACTCTTTTATTTTTTATCACTGAAGGAACGAAAATGAGTGGAAATCCTTGTGGCATCAGGAAAAGCACGTTCGGTGTCGCGACCAGCTCCTCTCTCACATGGACTGGGCCTGTCAAAAGGATATTTATCGGTTGGAGAAGCGACTCCAAATGACTCCGTCTAGGCATCACCATCATGGCAACCTGAGAAGAGATGATCCCATTGGAGAGGCGTTTATTCGGAAATCTCTGGCTGACACTGTTATCAAACCTTGGAGTGGATACGTGAGGTGAGCAAAGATGGAATCCCTTTAATTAAGTTTTTTTTTGTTTTCAAGAGGATTCAATCACTAAATCACAATTTGTATCCTTGTTTTCTGTAAAATACATTTAAATTAAAATAGACGCAAACGAGAGGAGAAATCAATCACGGATGAATGCTGCTCGGCTGCTGGATGCACTTGGGAGGAATATGCGGAATACTGTCCAGCTCATCGGCGACTTCAAAAACGGAAATAGAAACTTAAAAAACCCGGAATCTCAGTTTTAGTCAATTGGATTGAGAATAATTTGTTATAAAAAAAATATTATGCTCTTTATGTTTCAATTATGATGGGTAAGTATGGAAGCTGGGTTTAGAGGAATTGTTATGTACCACCTTCACATTTCAGTATCATCAACATCATCATCATCATCGTCATCATCACCATTTGCGGAATGGAATGGGCACCACCTGACTGACAGGATATAACCACCTTGCGTCACTAGTCTTCACCACCACCACCACTTTTTTCGATGGAAGCATCTAGTCTACTTTTACCACCCAAGAAAAAAAGATTATTTCCAAGGAATTCGTAAATCAGTTGCATTACAATTATGAATATAATGCTAGCTCATAGTTCACTCATAGTTATCGTCTTAGTTCTTATTATCATGTATATTTATGTATACATAAATATACATAAATACATAAATACATAAAATACATTAAATACATTAAGGATATCTGAGTGTGTGGCATTTTAGCTAACTACAACTTAATTATTTTAAAAAAATCGTAGAATAAAATTAGATAGTGACTTACATATTTAATTGGACAGCTTTCAGTGAATTGCATTTCAAAAGAAAATTTTTATTATAATTTATTTTTAGCGTAGTAGAATATCTTATCTTATTATTAGTATGTACCTTATCTTAAAACAAATATTATCAAATATATTATTACAAAAAATGTAGTACATATTAAATTACTTGTGTAAATTGTATAGCAAACAAAGTAGAATATAAATGTACATAATTTTTTTTTCTTTTTTTTCTTAACTTGTTCCGTGTGTGTGTGGACAACAAGTGAGCAAAGGGCGCAACTTTGACTTTTACCATGTTTTCTATTACGTCATCAGGCGAAACGATGCAGAAAAGTATTTGCACACATTTTATGCATGACTAAATCCGTTGTGTTGCTACTGGCATGTGATGAATAACAACTAGGTAGCGCTTGAGTTATCGCATTGTTATTCAGCATGGGAAATCTTATCCATGCTCCATAATTCATGCTAACATCTGCTCCTTCTCGCACTTACTTTATTTTCGCTGTACCAAGGGTGGGAAATTGTGCCGCAATGGTAACAGTAATCGGATACACGATAAGCAGGAAGGTGTACCAAACCAAAAAAAACTATGATTAATCTCCTTTAATAATCTAACGACAAGATGGTCTCTTGATAAGGTAAGTGAAGGTGGAATAACTGACCTAGAAAAACCTGAAGGATTGCTCTTTCCAGCAGGGCAGGTTACCTGGGAAAACAACCTTTCGTACGCACTACTTCCGCTCTGCTTCCCGCTACTTTTTTTGTAGCCTCTCAAAAAAACATATAATGAACACATTTTAAAAAGTCATCATGAGATAATGTATAACAACTACCATCTCATTTATTCCATTCATTTTCCCTTTTTATTAATACGAACTAACCCTTCCATCCCTCCCACATATTTTGTTCACACAAGTTGATTCATTCATTCACTCTTCAGTTCATCACTGGCATTCATATTCATTCACCCCTGGGCTCTCCCACACTTGCTTTCAGTGCAGCAGCTCCAATAAAAAAATGAAATTGCATAATCTATTCTTTACCGACTAAAACTATGCATGGGAACGTTGACGGAGACCTGTGTCCAAAATATCTAGTCTTGTCTTTAGTCTCCCCAACATTTAATTATGTTGAATCGAACTGTTCAAAACTTATTGGCAGCTTATCTATCTTGAATTTATGTAGATTTTTGTTTCATGCATGAGCATTCTCCTAGTCTCGCAAGCACTGATGCGATACGATTAACAATGTCGTACGCTTTTTTTTTGAATACGTATTCTTTGCGGTGCACAGATGCAGCTGAATGGTTCTGGCTCCTCGCTTGTTATTTTCGTGAGGTTGGTTGGGGGAGCCGGGAAAAAGCGGAAGTGCAACTGGTTTCTCACCACAAAACCTACTGACGTTCTTCATTTTGAAAGTGACGGTTGTTTTGTCTGGCTGGAGGCTTGAAATAAAGACTTAGTTTTGAGATAGGCAACAGATGAGAGAGCCCGAGTCCAAGTTCCCATTCACTCTTCTGGATATCATCAGCATCATCTGTTGCGCTTTATTCAAGACAGGAGAAAAATGAATGAATGAATGAATGAGCGGAGCGTGTGAACTGTTTTTCGTCAAGACTTGTCCCAGTTTAAAATCATCATCCCCCTCGGAACATGTGCTTTTTTGTGGACGCTGCCTGCCGGCATTTATATCTTTTGTAAAGTGGACACAACTCTGTGTGTGCATACCAAAATGGTGTTGCAACTAAAATATAACTCAAGGACATAATAAAATTCATACTTTTATTGTTATTCCAAACTTTTTTTTATTTCTCAGCCGAAAAAAAACTGAATTTATATTTTGAAGAAAACTACATACGTGAATGCCTATTTTATATCTATTATACAGCTCATTTTATGAATGAATGAACACAATATTTTTGGGTAAAAAGATGAGCGACCGGAAATCAGTATTCTATGATTCCATCCGTCAGTTGATATCTAAAGATACCAGCAGCTTGTACATTGAGATAGTCCACGAACATTCCTCCTTTGTTACTCAGGCGAACCAGCTCAAACAAATCTTACCACAGTTTTTTTACCACCAAAACAAAAAAAAATGGTGATCAACCTGATCCACGTTAAGTATCATGGTGATCATCATCATCATTACGTCTTCCTGTTCAATTTTTTTTTATATTCTTCACCTGAACAGGTTTGCTGGTTTTCAAACTGTTTACTATTTTACCCCCAAAAAACAACAAACCATTTCATTTTGTTATAACAACGAATGGAGCACAATGGAAGCATTCATTGTTGTCACTTCGTTACTTCATTCAAACAAAAGTCCAACTAAAATCTCTGATAACCCACCAGTTGTCACGTATCTCCATAATAAGCTGAAGGAGACGGAAAAGTATCTGTTTCATTTCTTCCTTCAAACAAAATCTCCCCTGTGAACGAATGAATTTAGCACCCGCGCCCAAAAAAAAAACTACACATCCTTCTTCTGTTTCTTGAAGAATCTTTCAAAGAAACTTGAGACGAGTTTGGAAAGGAAGCAGTGAAAACTGAGCCCGCTCCACGATCTCCGCTTCGTGACCATCCTATGCACATCTTCATCTCATTTCCCCTTCCGGTCGGAGCCAGTAGTGATCTACCATACTTTCCTTGTTTTAAAAAAGACATGTTGTGTGCGCTTTTTTTTACTCGTCTGGTGAAGTCTGGTCTTACTTCTTAAAAAAAAGAGATGTGTCTGTTGTGGTTTAATTTTGGGTTAGTGTTCCAATCCACCCTCTGTGCCCATTTTGTTTCCAGTGTGCTTCATCACGTCAACCAAAATCTAAATCAAACGTTTACGTGTCTTTCCCCTCTCACCTCTAAGATCTTAGAAGAGTTCCTTACGCACACACATCTAAAAAAATGATACAAAAGGTTAATCTTGAAAGAAAGGAAATGGGCTCTTTTTCAAATCAAATTAGAACAAGATTTTGCGTTCCCGCCAAGAACCCTGCTCCACCGTTCTCCAGACCCTTTGTCTCCTCTCAGATCCATCTGTTCTGCATGGATAGAGAAAAAAAAGAGAAGAGATATTAAGAAATATTAGTTTGATTTTATTTTTATGTGATGCTCATCATGATCATCACCACCATCCGTTCCCTTTTTTTCTTATCCTTGGTAAGTCTATAAACTTATGAAGTATATTATAACATCTTGCAGATGACTGGGCTGACTTCCTTGTCCTCAAGTGAGAGTGATTTTTATTTTTATTTCAGGCTACTCTTTTGGTTTTTACGCAACACACCAAAACTGTTGGGAGCAACAGACTGCTCGAAATTTGTCTTTAAAAAAGGTACACGTCTTAAAGCTACATTAAATAATATTATGTGTGTGTGTAAATAATAAGTTCTGAAGCTTCTGAGGGGCTCATCCGTCCGGTCCTTAAAAAAGATACCCAGATTGAAAGAGGGAAATCCAACAGAGACAATAATGAGAAAGGGAGCAATCTGCTGGACAAGGGTTTTCGTTTCCATCCGGGGTACACTCAGACATTCAATAATGGAATCAGCAACAGACACACACTACTTACTACATTGAGCAATCTTTATGTTGTTGCTACTGTTCTGTGTGCAAACAAAGCTGTAGCTTGCCTTTTTCCAGTGTAATCACGGGATAACTCATCTATTTTTTTGTATTTATGATCCAGGATGAGAATGGTGTCATGTGCTCCTTTTTTCCCCTTTTTCTCTTCTTCAATTTCGTCATCATCATAATGGAAATCGAGTCCTGCGGAGGTACGCCCGACCCCGGGCTCATGCACACATGAGAAAAAAAAATGAACAGAAGCTGTTTTTTTTGGTGATTAGTGATTATTATTACTGGCTGGTGGAGAGTGTGGGTACGTGGCAAATGTATGTATGTACTAGTTCAAGCTTTGCTTTGTACTTCTAACAAAATTTAATGATTAAAAAAAGCCACTCGTTTTTTCCTAATCTATTTCTTCCCTTTTTTTTCATGTCTTTTCTGTTATTGTTTGATGGGAAGGTTTTAACCTTTTGTTTTCAGGCGTGCTTGTGTATCTTTTCTCTTTTGCAATTTGCCTCCGAAAAAAAAATGTTCTCATTAGCAAGATGAGCTTGTAACTTTTTTTCTTTGAAGAAACTTCTTTGAATTTAATAAATTATGTGAAAGGGTACGTTATATATTTACAACGGAGGAGTAAATCTTGAAGATCACATCGTTTCGTATGTTGAGCTACTGTGTACCTTTTTTAATTGCTTCCTAATACTCCCACAAAAAAAATAATAAAAATAAAACGAACCAGGTGTGCAGCATTGAATGAGTAAAGGTGATCGGTTGTTCTAATATAGAATTGGTTATTTTCTTGACCCACCAGCAACAGACACACACTACTTACTACATTGAGCAATCTTTATGTTGTTGCTACTGTTCTGTGTGCAAACAAAGCTGTAGCTTGCCTTTTTCCAGTGTAATCACGGGATA
>JAHZNF010003734.1:0-11784 GCA_027744215.1 Troglopedetes dispersus | reverse complement strand
GTTTAAAAAAAAATCACTTTTTCAAAGCCCAGAACACAGGCAGGTGATTTATTCGGGAACAGAAATGTAAAAACCTTGGCAGTTAAAGGAAACTTGTATTTTTTTCTGTGTGAACTTTTTATTTCTTCTGATTTTATTCAGAGTCAAAGTCATCCGACCTGAGCCTTTCAATTATTGACAATTGAATTTGATAAAACTCATTAGCTGACATAATTTTTAATAAGTTTACTGAGATCAAAAGTTCAAAATACATGTGTTGAAGTATTCACTCAGAATCTTGTCACTACCAAAGGTGGTAGCATTCAAGTCAGTCGAACGAAAAATACTACTTGCATAATATACGTACATACATTACACAAAAATCTACCACCGAATTGGAATTTGGATCTCATCGACTTTGTATTTCTATACACGTTAAGTTCGTCGTTGTTTTCCGGGTGGCACAGTAAAAACGAGTTAAATAAGCAGGTTAGCTGGCTGAAATATTTTTGCATGAATTCATTTTCGTTAAAATTATAGGAAACTGATTTTGTTTCCTTAAATGCACAACATGAAAATAGTATACCTACATGCATATACTATGTGTATTTCAGAACGGAGACCTTAACAAACGGAGCCCTTCAGTTGGGCACAACCACCATCACCACGATATCAAACGGCAACAAGATGAGTTTCGACGGGGAGCAGCTAGCGAATACTGCTCCCGAGGATGATGAAATTAATTCGGTACTTTGGGTTGGGAATTTAGGTAAGTATCATAATAAAATTACGTCAATTTATTTCCCCGTGTTCTTGGTTGGTCAACTGTTTGAAATAATTTGTAAATGATGCGTCATAATCCATATTATCATTATCGTTGCACTAATAAACTCACAACTATTCAATTATAATATTTTTTTTAAAAAATTGCAGACATCAAAGTCACGGAGGCTATGCTGTATGAGCTCTTCCTTAAGGTTGTTCGACCTCAGCTAAGATTTGACTTTTATTAAAGGAATGAAACAGAAAATATTAAATGACAGAAAGGAGTTAACGAAAATCATTGAATCTTACAGGCTGGACCAATAAAAAGTATAAAAATTCCGAAGGGTATGGATGGGGCTGGACATAAGGGATACTGCTTTATTCAATTTGTTCACGATGCATCTGTGCCCTACACCATTAATGTGTAAGTTTCCATACAACGACTAAGTTCATTTTTATGAAGTAAGAGACGAATATAACAATAACGGAATGATCTAATGTAGTTGCTTAAGTTAAATCTTGTACAAAGTACAAAAAATGTACTTTGTAGGAAATCTGAAATATGAAAAGGTTCTTATTTAAAATATGCAAAAGAATGACACAATTGTTCTATTAATGATTGTAGGATGGATGGGACGACGCTTTTTGGCAAGAAATTAAAGTTGCAGCCTCGGCCGAACTCAATACATAGAAAGGTAGGCTTAACACAAGAAAATTTGTATGAAAACTCGGATGAACAGAAATTAAGAGATGACTTTTATCATTTTTGCATAGTTAATGGATCAAAAGAAAGCAGAACAGCGCCAAGAAATCATACAGCAGCAACAGCAGCAGCAGTGGTTTGCAGCAGCAGCGGCTCCTTCGCAATTAGCTCAAGTTCCCCCAAATACAATGTTTGTTTATCAAAACCAGGTGTATCAGCCATACACCCAGCCCAACTTGAATCTGAACATGCAGGCAATTCCTTTCCAGCATCCCGTGGGTCCTCCTCTCATGCAAATCCAGATACCACAACAGACAGCTTCCGCTGTCCAAGGGCCACCTGCTCCATCACAGCAGCCAACAATGGTGAGAGGGAACTACCAAGGTGGCACCAGAACACCAGTCTCAGTCGTTCAGCAGGTACCTCCACCACAGCTGAACGGATTTGTCCAGTTCATGCAGCCTGTTCCTGGCGCAGGAGCATCGCAAGCACAGCCGCAGCGAAGTACAACCGCTGTAACTCCTCAAAATCCTAGTGGTATACCTAGTCAGTTTACCCAGGCCACAAGTGGGCCCCCACTTTTTCAGCAGCGTCATCAGCAGCCTCGAGGTCCGAGACCACCGAGGCATGGCCACCACAATGGCCACATTTCCAATGGCAATCGTCTGCCCTACAACAGCCATCACCAGCAACGATTCCCTCCTCCTCAGCAGCAGCAACAACAACAGCAGATTCAGCAACATGCCCCACCTCAGCCTCTGTATTTTAATCCGATGTTTCAAGGGCAGTCAGTACATGTGGTTCCTGCAGGTTCTCCTGACAGGTTTGACCACCAACAGAATCACGTAGAACCGCAAGCATACTTTAGACGACACCCTCATCAGCAGGCTACGGCTATGCAGCAACCACCGTTGCCACCGGGGGTAGTTCACGCTGCTGCTAATCCAGTAACAAACGGATTCCAAAATGTCCTTTATCATTATTAACATTTAATTTTTCATTTTTAGCATATTATGATTATATATAATTTTAATTTATGTTTACTTTACATCAAATTTACGTCTATGTTTTGTTAATTGTTGTCCTATATTTCTCCACAGCATATAAGCGCGTAGTCGGAAAGCTGAGTGTAATAAGCGTAGTCGATAAATAAAAAATTAAATCAGAAAAAATTTAAAAAGACGAATGTATAGGGAAGGAATACATGCACATGAGGATTGAGTGATGATGATAATACGATGAAAAAAGTTTTCAACAAAACTTGTTTCTGTGAAAAATACTATTCCGTTTAGCATTTATACGCAGTCAAGTGCAGGTTCCAGGTTTTCTATAATATTCACTTGGATGTTTCTGATGTTCTCACAACATAATTTTTCTTTTATGATCAAGGAACTTCAAATCCCAAGTCTGTATTATTTACAAAAAATGAACATGCGCTTCATTGTTCCTCCTACAAAAATACAATTCTACTACCAGCCAGTTAATAATATCAGATCTCAATAATCTGAACGTTGAAATATTGTAGCCGTACACAGACACACACTACACTACATTGTGATGAATATTTAGCTGAAAAGAAACATCCAATAACGACTTACTTGACTTAACTGTCTATTTAAATTGTATAACACAGTCAAGTATATACTTTCTATTTAAAACATTTCTTGTAAAAGATGACAATTTTCGTTTTTATTTACAAGGTTTAAAAAATCAGTAGGAAGTGAACGTGTTGGCGTGGTCGTGGTGGTGGTTAAAAGATTGGTGAAAATTTGGTCGTGAAAAATATTTTTTATTTTTATGTGACAGGTGACACCAGTAATAATATTTAATATCACAACAAAAGTGTACACTACACACGCAATCCTCTCTCGCACCTATTTTTTCATTACATAAGTAATTGGTTGTTGAATAATTTTACCAAGTTTTGTTCCTTCCATTAAACTTTTCTTTGTCAAAAAAAATCAACGCTATTATGAATTTTGTTTTTGAGTTTTTCTTTTTCTTTTCATTTTCATTGTAGGCATTCATACACATGTATGTAAGGTCCGGCTTGTACTAGCACAAAAAGAAAGCTAACAAATTTTACTTGAATGCTTATTTAGTCCACTTTGCATTCCATATGAATTCTACTAGGCTGAGAAGCAATCAGGTTTGGTTCTATATTATAGTAGTTTTATTAATTAGTTTGGAGTGACACCATCATCTACTATGCTACGCTACGCTAGAAACTTATATAAAAAATCGGGGCACTTTTAATGTTGTTGAGACCCTACCCTACTTTCACATTAAAGGCGATAAATAAATTACAGTTGTAAATGTATATAAATTTTTCTTCCAGTAGTGCACTGTTTATAAACTTCTACAATTTTGATCTCAACTTAACACGTACCTCACAACAGGCCTGGGTAGGGATAGTTTTTAATCCTTCAATCGCAACTTTGTAAACCAGTGCTACAATCCTTGTAGGTACAAACTTTGTCGTTGGTATCCTTTCTTTCTGAGAAATCATAAAATAGATTTTTGCTTTCGATCTTTAAAGCTTTTTAGTTGTTTTGTTGCTATTTGTCGCAGACTCATAATGTGAAAGTTCATAGTGCGCTATTATTGTCACTCCGCGACAAATGAGTCACGTTATGGTAGATCTGTTGAATTAGAATTATTTACATGTTATGAAACCATCCCGTTGATTTTGTATAGAAGCGTCCTTTTTCGTAATGTGCAGTGACGATTCTTGTGCATTGTTACATTTTGTATGTATCTGTCAGAGAAAAAAAATTAACAACTACTTTTTGTTTTCCTCAATAAAGTCCCTCATTTCTCTTGCTTTCGGCATGTGTATGTCCTTTCTCTAAAGTTGTGCCACTTCTGAAAAGAAACTCAAAAGCAGAGAAAACGAGCTATAGATTCACCAAATACAAAATCTATCATGGACTTTTCTTCAGCAGGAATAACATATTTGTAAAACTGGAACATGAACTTCCAACGATTGAAAGACATTATATAGATGATAAAATTTTGTAATTCAAATATTTCTTTTTGCAACTTAACTTTCTACAAACTGGATACATTTCTACAATAAAAAAATATGAACTTATACAAAACAGCAAAAGAAAAAAAAAGATTGTTGGCTGTAAAATGGATGCTGACTCTCCTGGTTTCCTATATTCATATTTGTGAAATGTAACGCTCTATAAGACAAACTATACTTAAAGAAGCAAAAAGTGTTCTATAACTGTAGCTCGTGTGTTGAATTTTTTCCTTAATTGGTGAAAATATAACCTATGCAGTACATGAACTGTTGTAAAGAAGAGCAAGGGTAAAGTGAGACACACGAATGCAACTAACGTTTCTTTTAGAGGAAAATGAAAAAAAAAATAATAAACTGTGTCGTCCAATTTTTTACTACCGATTTTTTACCAATCCTTCGGCAATCCTAATACATCCTTAAAAATTGTGTGCACTTCCAGAAGCAAAATACTCCAAGTTATAAACTCCCAAATCCAACCTGAAATCAAAGTCGATTCCATGCAATAATTGTATGCTGACGCAAACAAAAACAAAAGGTCTTGCTAGAGAATCAACAATTATTGTAAAGTGAATAAGTGGCTACTTACGTAAAATGACACATTGACTGGGTTTTAATATTAATCCTTTCATGGATGAATTTTAATGAGACAACAATGTTACACACTACAACGAAAACTTTTGATACATCTTTGGAAACAGTTTTATGTTGTTGTGAGTGTATCGTTCTTATAATTAAGATAGATGCAGTTGAAGGAATACCGCACTTTTGTATCAACCATCAATGCTCATTATATTTATAAGAGAACAGTCATTGTTTCGTCGTAAGTGACACGGATGTTGAGCATCTTATTATGTGAACTTTTTTTTTGTGAAAATCAGGTATTATCCTAACTAACTTGTGAACTGAGGCGAGTCATGTGACTTATCGAGATCTCCATAATAAAATTATAACGAAGAGCATCACTAATACGATGATGCGTTGTGCACCAACATGTACCTAACCATGTGCGAAGAGAAGAAAAGAAGATTATAGGACAAAATACACGTTAGTTTGTTGTTTTCGAATTGTAAGTGCGTGCGTGGCATGGCGCTGACATTGATACAACTACTGTTTATGATCTCATGATAAACATCAATTACCAATTTTACGATGATACCTCTCATCAAAAATATGTCAATGGGCGCTTATTCCAGGTGTATCAGAACGTTTATTCGTTCATTATTTTATTACCGATGAAATGTTCACTACGTAAACTTGTGTCCTATATGTGTACTATAGAAAACAATGTGAACAAAACCAAAAAGGGAACTAACTGCTCAGACGTAAAAAAAAATTCTGATACAAAAGAAAACAATATTATTGTTTTAACTTTAAAAAAACGGGGAAAACATTTATTTAAAGTATCTATTCACTCCACTTTGTACTACACCGGTGCATTTTTTATTACAAAAGGAGCAATGAAAAAAAAATTCCAAAAAAACGACAAAACATACAGGTTTATAAACACAATGAGTTCCTCTTGTTGAAGATGTGCTTGTTCATATACAGAAAACTTAATTTAATTGAAAATTTATAGTCTGATTTTTTTCAATTTGGTGAAAGAAACTCGAAAGACTCAGTGCTATATAAACTGTAAAACTGTACTGTGAATCATTGTAAAAAATGCGTTTTGTATTGCACAACATGAAAAAATACATATACATAAAACCAAAAAAGTCAATTTTTGCTGAAACAAAAAAACCCACACAAGAAGAAATAACTTACTTGTCTTGAAGATGTAAAAGAAATAACTTTATGTAATCATGCATTAATACAGTTGTAAAAACATGGTGTTAATAAATTGTACTAAAAATGTAAACTTAGTCGGTAATGATGTTCTATTGAAAGGTGATTACTTGTAAGCAACAATAATGAGTAAGGTGTAAAAATCTAAAAAAAAAATAAATTGTTAAAAGTTAAAATAGTTTGCGTTTTTTTGTTACAAAATATCGTTTTTATCTCAACGTTCGTTGACAAACCATTAGTACACAGAAGGAATCCAAAGTACTTTTAACAATGGGTGGTACTAGCAAGGAGTGAAAGAAAATTTGAAGGAGGTGACGCGAAGATGTGAATCGGTGAAACATGACATTCCTGTGTGAGAATTTAGTTAGCTGATAAATACCTATGCGAATTGTTTTCAGAAAAAAGTGTTTTTCAAACATTCTGACGTTTTCGAATTTGGAAATTGATAAGAAAAATAAAGTTTTATTAGAAAAAATGTAACAACTTGTCAAAAACGGAAAACATCATTTGTTAAAAACACCATTACGTTCATCATCAGCGGCAGATATAGCTTCATTATAATATGCTTTTTCATTTTAATAACACATCATGAGTCATGTTTTCATGTAAAATGATGATTTCCATGATTTCATGCCGGACAACGCAAAAACGATCAGCTTTTCTACTGATTCAACAATCCGCTTCAATATTGGTATAATGCAGTTTATGGGGTACCAGTCATTGCACTGATTGACAATTGAAATATGAAGGTCTTTTTAAAACTTACATGGTAAATAGGTTGCATGCAGAAAGCACACTTCGTACATTATGCATGGGTCAATATTTGTTGCATCCACAAAACTCAATCAAATGGGGTTTGGATGGAACATGGAATTCTAGAGAGTATAGATTTATTCCCCAGAATCACGGTGTCCACCATTCGCATCCACATCACCCGTGAATTTAACTTTACCTGATTTCACTCTTTCATGTGAGGCGATGGTGATGATGATTGATATTGATGAAGATGATTAAATTCCAATTCCAAACATCCCTCACGTGTATGTTTGCTTGCAACTGACTTGACCGAAGATCCACTCAATAATTTTGTTCACGTACATCATCTGATGATGTCCAATGAATGCTTCGCTCATGGGATGGATCAGCACACATGGATCCAGCCGGTTGTTGCATCTCCGCACCATTGCATTATAACACCATCATCATTCACTTGAATCATGAAATTCGTGAATAAAAAATCATGCAAAATATACAACAGTCACAAGTTTCAAGTCACCAGCTTTCAAGCTCATGCAATAATGTGCAAAATCTTGTTCACTCAAACAGAGGAAGGAAAGCTTTGTTTCTGTTGTTGTATACGCACAGGGCACGACGAGTTGCAGATTGAATATTACGGAGAAAGAAAAAATGCTGCTTCCATCCAGGATTGCTGCTGAACAACTGCACACAGGCAAATTCAGAAAACAGAGCTGAGATGAACATTTTTTACTATATTGGCACATACACCTTCCACAACTACCATCACACGAGGCCAGAGCAGCTGGTAATGGTGAATTGTCTGCGCTCAAAAAAATTCCGAACTTAAGTTGATGTTGATACATTTCTTTCTAATTGTTCTTAAGTGAATATTGGGGAAGGAGAAAGTTTTTCACTAGTAATTGTGTAGGTTTTAGCAGAAGTGGTCAATATATCTTCAGGCGCCCAAAAAGTGCGCATCTCTGAAGCACTATTTGATTAATTAATTGCAGATTCTGATTTCAAAGACATACATAAGTACATTGCTGACCAGACCCCACTATTTAAAGACAAGGAAAGACTTATAATTTCAAATTCATATCCGCTAAAATCATGATTTCTTCAAAACTGATGCGCTCAACACCTGCCCTGTGCAGAACTGTAAGTTTTTCAGTAATTATTATATCGGTCAACTAACTTTTTTATAACTACAATAAAATTAGCAGCTCAAGTTGCGACTTGTGTGAGGAAAACCTGTAAGCCTTCACCCTATTTGCTTAAACTCCTTCGTGAAAAAAATCTCCTTTCCCTGAAGTATCAGTAAACCGCAACACTCAAACGCATTATCCCAGCCTACAGTTAAGTGATTTGTACTCGAAATGCGTTGGACTTAATTATCGTCTAATTTCCTTTTTATTCCAAATTTGCCCGTGTCTGTCTGCCATTCCAGTATGGATCATGGAAGGTGAGAAGAGAGATTATACCGTCCAAGTAGTTTATAAAAGTACAGATATGTTAGCTAGCACTGTAGCACTAGGAGCACCCAAATTCCTATTACGTGTTATCCACCCAATTTTGTTAAATAACCATAATGAATCGTTATTGTGAAAAAGGTCTTCACTTTTACCGAGTTAGCAATTCTTTAAAATTACTTGTGCATTGCGTGCAAGCAAAAACTCGAATATTGTTTCGTTTCAGATTTGGCCATCATCATCATCAAAGTCCAACTCGTACTCGACAGAGGCTACCTTTGAAGTAAAACCGTATAAACTCCATCGGCTGGACAGTGGACCTTCAACAACCGTTTCGTGTTCTAAAGAAGATGCACTCCACATGTTAGAACATGGCCTGATACAGTTTTTGCTCCCTTTTCCGATTATAATATCAGCCTGACAATCAATAAATTCAACGCACAATTTTGAAAACGCTATATTATCAAATAATAGGTATAGGCAAATGCAAACTATCCGAAGAATGGAAACATCTGCGGCAAATCTCTACAAAGAGAAAGCCATTCGGGGGTTCTGTCACTTGTATTCAGGGCAAGAAGCTTGCGCAGTTGGAATGAGGAAAGCTATGAGTGACGCAGACTCGTGTATTACTGCATATAGGTATAGCAATTTGTTCTTAAAAATAAATTTTGCTTCCATACAAAAACGGGTAAAATTCAAAGATTTATGATGAGTATTTCTTAGAGCACACGGTTGGACGTACTTAATGGGTGTGTCAGTTGTGGGAGTTGTAGCGGAACTCTTAGGGCGTAAAAGTGGTTGTGCAAGGGGTAAAGGAGGATCCATGCACATGTATTCGAAAAACTTTTACGGTGGAAATGGTATTGTAGGTGCTCAAGTAAGTTCCGCAGCGCATGGTAAATCATGAATTTTAAATGAAATTTCTGAACCGCATGCCTTCCAAACGTAGAAGCAGAAGTTAGCTCATTCATTCACCATCATTCAATAACTTCTTTCCAAGGTACCAATGGGGGCGGGCTTAGGATTCGCTCATAAATACAAAGCTGATGGTGGAGTGAATATAGCATTGTACGGTGACGGTGCTGCTAATCAGGGACAGCTTTTCGAGGCGTACAATATGGCAAAATTGTGGAATCTGCCGTGCATATTTGTCTGTGAAAATAACGGCTACGGTATGGGAACCTCTGCAGAAAGGGCGTCAGCAAATGTCAATTACTATACCAGGGTGAGACGTACTTTCAGGAATATGGGTAAATGAGTCAGAAATCAACATTCAGCTGCATTTTTACACAAGTTCAGGGCAAAGCTATTTTGAATTCTTTACGCCGCTCACTTATCTGTCATTCAGATTGATGGAATGGACGTACTGGCTGTGAGGGAAGCGACACGATTTGCTCGTCAGTTATGCCTTGATGGCCAGGGGCCCGTATTAATGGAAACAGCCACATACAGGTAATAGTTAATTTTGAAACAAATGACATCCAATTTTCTGGTAACAGAGTTGTTCATGTGTAAAATACTTTTAACTAACATTCCAGGTATTCTGGTCACTCCATGTCAGACCCTGGAACGTCGTATAGAACGAGGGAAGAAGTCCAAGAAGTCCGTCAAAGCAGAGATCCCATAACATCGTTTAAGGTTATAAGAATTTCTTGAATAGCAGGCTATGGAGGATGAATTTTTTTTTACTTAGGAGCTTTTTATAATAATTGGGACGAAATATGGTTTATTATGCTAACAGGACAGAATAATCAATGCTGGTCTTACAACTGCCGAAGAACTTAAAGCGATTGACTCAGAGGTTCGGGCTGAAGTCGACAAAGCTGTGAAAGAGTCAAAGGAGGACGGTGAAATAAGCTTAGAAGAATTAGCTGCAGATATTTATGCTCTCAACCTGGAAGGTCCCATTCGTGGGGTTGTTTCTGGTGATATTATTAAGCATACGAATATAGGCCCTCAGGTAAACGCAAAGTAAAAAGTTACAGTATCATTAGCAATCTCACTAACTCCTTCTAAATTAAAAGAAACAAAGATGTAAAAGATGGAAAATTTACAATGATTTGATGTTGAAGGCGAGTATAGTAGCCTGGAAATTCCTTGTAATAAAATTTTTAAAAGATTAAAGTCAAATTAAGCTTTCAAGAATCAGCAACATTACATTTCTTCATTTTTTCTATAAAATTTTTTGGAATGAGGAAGGGCATGAAAGAGAAAAGAGAAAAGGGGAGAGTCGTGTGCAAGAAGAAGTGCATACTACACACTTTACCCACAGCAGCAGAAGCGCGAAGCTGTTGAGTTAGGTTTTCATACTAAAGTCCATAAACACAGCAAAACTGACACACACCGAGACAGGAGGTGGAGGACACAAATGCCGACATGTGTAAAGTGTAAATATTTGCAGTAATTTGCAACTTTCACATGGATTCATTGTCGAAAAACTACATTCACATTTCTTGCTGTTACACACTGTCAGTCCTCACGCTTTCTTTCATGACTGCAATCATTCATAGAATTAAAGTGTAAATTACCGAATCTTGATTATAGTTGAGAAGTTGTTTTTGTTATAGGATAATGTAAAGTAACTTTAGTTGTTGATTGAGTTAGTCCCAGGATTAGGATTATTGCCTTTTTAAAGTCAGTTCTTGCGTGGCACAATATTACAAAAATATAAACGAAGCACCATGCGTTCCAACGTTGAAAATGGCTTCGGATTAGGGGAACCGGAAATGGACGCTAATACTGCTTTGACAGACTTAGACAAAGGTATGACGATTAATAATGTCAATTTTTGATTATGTCATTCTTGAATAGATTTATAAATTGATTTACTCCAAAGAAATCATAAATGAATAAATTACATCGGTGATGACGACTGATGACAACCATTTTCATATTTTAACAACGCCCGAAGGTCAAAGTAAGTCACTGTATGCAAATCCTTGAAACGCAAAATTATGTACAAGTAGTAACTGTGAAAAACTGCAACATTCTGTGTTTACTAAAGCGAATACTGACTGCCAACGTAATTTTATTATACGCCACAGGACTTTTGGAACAACAATGTGTACTAAAATATCCTCAATGATCAAAAGTCTGTCCACTCCAATTGATCTTAAACTGCGGCTGATTTCCGTTTTTCAATATATGCATCATGACGTTGCCACTGCATCAATGGTTTGTTTCAGAATTCCAATTTGTATCTAACTTAACTCGTTAATATCGCACTGCTCCACAAAACCAGTGGCAAAGACTGGGTTCAGCTTTGCACAAGACAACCCCATACGAAAGACACTTTTCCAGATCCTTTAGTAACTCCT